>JAJIBD010034960.1:0-31121 GCA_021461705.1 Cryptotis parvus
GTGTCTCATCTGAGTGGAATCAGATATTTGTCACTTTGTAACAAGCTAATTATACTTAGCATATGTCTTCAAAATGCACCCATGTTTTAGCTTCTATTAGAAATTCCTTTCTTTTAAAGACTGGATTATATTGAACAGTTAGAGAAACATATCACATTCCATTTATTCATTCATCTGTGGATGGACATGGGTTACATATTTAACTGTTGTTAATATACCTCTCAGAACATAAATGTATAGTATCTGTTCAGTGACCTGCTTTCAATTCTAATATATACCCATAAGTAGAATTTCTGAATAATAAGGTTTTTAGGTTTCATTATTTAATAATCAAAACAAGATTTTTGCATCATTAACATTTCCATCAATTGATCACTTGATCACTTGAATCCCATTATTCATTGATTTGCTCGAGCGGGCGCCAGTAACATTTCCATTGGACCGTATCATGTGCCAATCAACCAATGGCATCTGGTTGATTCAGGAATATGAAGAAGCTTCATACCGTTCCTTCAGGGTCCTGACAAGGAAGTCTGACCATCTTGTAGGTGGGCGGCCACGTGATCTTTTGACATCCCGTGGGATCCAGTCGGTAACGGCTCTAGTCCAGCGGTTGTTGCCAAATCGCATCACATGTCCAGCCCATCTGATTTTCGATGCCTTGGCAAATGAGACAGCATCCCTGATTCTGGAATAGCGATGGAGGTCAGAACTCCGGATTCCTTTTCTCACTTGAGTGAGATATTCCAAGCATAGCTCTTTCAATTCCTCTCTGGAAGACCTGAATAGCATTATCATCCTGCTTTAGTAGGGCCCAGGTCTCTGAGGCGTATGTTAATGCAGGGAGAACAGTGGAGTCAAAGAGATGTGCCCAGAGCCAGAGGTTTTGTTCTTTTACCTATTTCTTCGATGCCTTTGAAGGCATTCTATGCTGCTCTCTTCCTCCTGCACAGCTCAGGTTTTAGGTTTCATCATGTTGATTTCTTGACCTAGGTACTCATAACTGCTGCATTCAGAGATGTTTGTTCCATTGAGAGTGAATGGGGCCTCTGGGAATAGTTCATTTTTCATAAACATGGTTTTCTTTAGATTCAGCTGTAGACCTATCTTTCCAGATTCTTGGTCAAAGTCAGTCAGCATTTGTGCCGCTTGGCTAAAGTTTGGTGTTATTAGAACAATGTCATCAGCGAAGCAGAGGTGGTGTAGTTGCGACCATTTATCTTCACTCCCATTCCTTCCCATTCTAATTGTCACATGATGTTCTTGAGGGTGGCGCGGAAGAGTTTTGGTGAAATGGTATCACCCTGTCTGGAACCCCTCTTTTGACATCAATGATCACTTCTTTGTAGAATGGTGAGATCCTGGTGGTGAATCCGTAATACAGCTCACGAAGGATCTTGAGGTATTGGGTTTGAACACCCTGTTTGGCTAGGGGCTTCGATGACCGCTTCAGTCTCCACAGAATCAAAGGCTTTCTGTAAATCAATGAATGTGAGACAGAGTGTCATCTTGTACTCCCTACAAACCTCAATGAGCTTGGTTACTGTGTGGATATGGTCGATTGTGCTGAATCCTTTCTGGAAGCCTGCTTGCTCACATGGTTGTCTTTCATCTAGTGTTCTGCTAATCCTGTTCAGGATGACTCGTGTAAACAGCTTGTAGATGACAGACAACAAGCAGATGGGGGCAATAGTTGCCGATTTTTGTGAATGTCTCCCTTCTTGAACAGTAGAACTGTCCTGCTGGTTTTCAATTGGGAGGGCACCTTGCATTCGAACAGGTAGCGTGTGAAGAGCCGAGCTAGTGTATTGATGAGTACCGACGACAGATTCTTCAGGTCTTCGGGTCTGACTTTGTCTGGGTCTGGTGCTGTTCCCTTCTTTACCAACGAGATGGCATGTCAGATTTCAGAAGAGAGAACGTTAGGAATGACATATCCATCCTGTGGAATTTGGTATGTGGGCAGGTGGATGTGGCTATCAAAGAGATTTGAGTAGAAGTCATGGATAATCTTCTCCATTGCCTCTCTGGAAGATGTGATAGACCCATCAGGGTGTCGGAGGGCAGTCATCTTGGTCTTATAGTTGGCGAGGGACAGGCGGGCGGTATGAATTCTTTTCCCGGCTTCTGCCGCATCTTCCAGTATTTCTGCTCTTCTGTCTTTGAGATCTTCTTGTATCACTTCTCTGCACCGTTTAGCAAGCTTGGACATTAGCATTTGGTCTCCTGAGGCTCGCGCCTTGCCACATTGGCGAATGAGCTCAAGAGTTTCTGAAGACAAGCCGTCCTTTTGTGTCTTTCTCTCGGCATTCTTCACACAATCATGGAGGTGCTGAACCAGTCGTTTGTATTCTTCATCGATGTTGTCAATGATGGTATTTTCCCATGCAGTGGTGCCAAAGATTTCCTAGTTGGTGTTCGTTCTGGGAGTTCTCTTCTTAAACTTTGCAGACTTTTCTCCCCATTGCGGGGAAGTAGAATTTTGCATGAAGGAGACGGTGGTCCGATCCTGTTTGGAATTTGGGGACGACAGCAACATCGGTGAGACAAAACCGTCAATTGAAGATGATGTGGTCAATTTCATTGTGGAACTGTCCGCCAGGAGATACCCATGTCCAACATTTCGCTTCAGCCTTCTGGAACTGTGAGTTCCCATGAATGGTTTTGGTGGACATGATGAACTCAGATAGTATCTCACCCTGTCCGTTCCATTCTAGGCCATGGGTGCCGATGTGGAGTTCTTCAGCCGATCTTATTGGTCCTATATTGGCATTAAAATCACCAACTATGATCTTGTAGAAGGTGTGATCTTTTTTTATAGTTCTCCTCCAATTCCATGCAGAATTTCTCAGTTTCATCTTCTTTGTATGTGGATGTTGGTGCGTAGACAATGAAGATAGAAATTGCTGGCACTGCGCCACATCTCTTCAAGTGTAATCGTCCTATCTGGTTTGTTAGGCATTCAAATGAATCAATATTGACGGTCATGTTCGTGTTGACAGGGACACCAACGCCACTGATGCCTCTTTCGGTCCGCATGTTCCAAGGAACAATTCTTTTCCGTTATCAAATACAGCATGATGCAACTGACACCTCCTCGTCTCAGTCAGACCAATGATTTCGTACTTGATCTTTTGAATTTCTACCATCATATCCTCAATATATGCTTCCGATGCCAGCGTACCTGCATTGAAAGTACAGACAGTCATTTTAGTCCTTCTTCATTTTGGCAGCCTAGGATGGCTGCCAAAATTTCTCCACATTTTATGCAATACAAATACTTTTCATTATTTTTATTAGATGTTAATCATCATAATGATCATGTAGGGACATACCATTGTAACTTTCATTACATTTACCTAATGATGTTAGAACATTTTCGTGTGTTAATTGACCACTTGGGTATATTTAAAAAGGTGCCTACTTAAATGCTATGTACTTTCATTAGTATTATTTAGTTATTTTTAATTGAGATATAACAATTTATAATTGTAGCAATGTTAATATTTTGGAAGTAGAATGTTAATATATAATCCAGCCTCCCTCCAGGCAAAAATCCCTCTGCCACTGTCAATTGGACCCTTCCCTCCACTTTCTCACACTTAATAACCTTGTCATTAAAATCCAATGATTTAATTTTATTGAACATAGTCTATTCTTTTGCTTTAATCAGTTATTGGTGAGATTATCCTATACTTTTTTCATTCTGATTTGTTTTGCTTAACAGAACACACCAGATAGAGTCATTTGCTGTAACAAAATTACATTTTGCTTCTTTTCTTATAACTGACTAGTTTTCTGTTGTGTATGGATGGCACATCCTCTTTACACACTTTGTCTGATTGTAAATAACACTGAAATTAATATTGATATAAATAGAGCTTTCCAATTTTGCTGTTGTAGATAGAGCTTAAATGAAAGTATAAATAGATATTTTCAAATTAGTTTTTATTACCAGGCAGCAAGAAAATATAAGGTCATGTTATTTCTTGCTACCTGGGAGTTCCTGGAGAGTATCATGTTGAATGAAGTTAGTAAGAGGGAGAGGGAACAGACAAGGAATGATCTCTCTCCTGTGTGAAATACAAAGATCCATGAAGGAATAACAAAGCCCAAAGGCAATACAAAGAGCAAAGGCAAAATGAAGAGCAGGATAACTGTTCTTCATTAGGAAGCGTACCACTAAATTGGAGGTGGGGAGGATAAGTTAGGGAAAGGATCACTTGATCACTTAATCACCTGACATCCCATTATATGTCAATTTGCTAGAGCGGGCACCAGTGATATTTCCATTTGACCCTATCACATGTCAGTGTAGCCCAATGGCATCTGGTTGATTCAGGAATACAAAGAACCTCAAACCGTTCGTTCAGGGTCTTGGACGAAGAAGTCTGACCATCTTGTAGGTGGGCAGCCACGTGATCTTTTGACATCCCTGGGATCCAATCGGAAATGGCTCTAGTCCAGTGGACGTCTCCAAATTGCATTGCATGTCCAGCCCATCTGATTTTTGACGCCTTGGCAAACAAGACAGTGTCCCTCACTCTGGAACAGCAACTGATGTCGGAACTCCGGATTCCTTCTTTCACTTGAATGAGGCGTGATATTCCAAGCATAGGTCTCTCGATTTCATTTGCATGATGTTCTCGAGGGTGGCGCTGAAGAGTTTTGGTGAAATGGTATCACCCTGTCGAACCCTTCTTTTAACATCAATGATCACTTCCTTGTAGAATAGTGAGATCCTGGTGGTGAATCCGTAATACAGCTCACGAAGGATCTTGATGTATTGGTTTTGAACACCCTGTTTGGCTAGGGCTTCGATGATCGCTTCATTCTCCACAGAATCAAAAGCTTTCTTTAAATCAATGAACATGAGACAGAGTGGCATCCTGAACTCTCTACAAACTTCTATGAGCTTGGTTACCATGTGGATATGGTTGATTGTGCTGAGTCCTTTTCTGAAGTCATTTTTCTCTCTTGGTTGTTCTTCATCTAATGTTCTGCCAATCCGAACATGAGGAAAATGGAGGAAGGGGAAAGCACTTGCTCTAGAGTAGGCAGGGAAAGCAGGGTCATTGGTGGAGGGAAGTGGGTACTGGTGAAGGGATTAATGTTGGAACATTGTATTACTGAAATTTAGCAATAAGTAACTTGTAACACTGCCACTCGTTGTGATTAAAAAATTTAAACTATAAAAAATCCTTAAATTCATGTTTTTATGTTCTTGGAATAGATATCTAAGAGTGTGGAACAATAGCACAGTGGGTATGGCATTTGCCTTGTATATGGCTGACCCAGGTTTGAAATCCAGCATTCTATATCATCCCTGAGCACTTCCAGGAGCAATTCCTGAGTGCAGAGCCATGAATCACTCCTGAACAAACCCAGAAGGGTTTGATCAAAAAAAAGTAGAAAAAACCAAAATCAAAAAACAGATATATATGTGTAATTGAATTTCTTCATGCTTTATTTTTATCGATGATGTTAGTTTACATCCCTATATATTTTTGGTGTACAATGTCTTCAAAATATATGCTGTTGCATCCATTACTAAAGTACAGATTTCCTCTACTTGTCATATATATTATATATTGTTATGTTAAATTATGTTATTTAGCATATACGAATATATTTGGGGGTCTGGGCCATAACATGCAATGTTTTAAGTCCAGTTATTCCAGGAATTGAATGCAAGAGTCTTATGCTTGTTATGCGAGGCATGTGCTTTACTGCATAAGCCGTCTTCTTGGACCACATATTCCTCACTTATAAAATAAATTGTGGACAGCATTTTTACATTCCGTAATGCTGGATTTAGAGGTGACTACAAGAGTATGCCACCCGCATGGCAGAACCTGGCAAGCCTCCCTTGTCGTATTTGATATGCCAAATACCAGTAACGATTATAGATCTCATTCCCATGACTGATGGAATGGTTTGAGGCTCTTTATGTTCCTGGAGCAAGCAGATGCCCTTGGGCTCTACTAGCATGAGATAGGACATATGGAGATGTTACTGGTGCCCGCTCGAGCAAATCGATGATGAACGGGAAGACAGTGATACAGTGATACAGTAGTTAATGGATCTCATGGTAGTTTCATGATTTCCTTATATATCTTGCATATTAGCCTGACTTCATATGTATAAAGTGTGAATATTTTCTCTCAAGATACCTTTAATGTGATAATCATACATTTCTCTTTTTAGTTTGGTTCAGGTTCCTTTGGTTTGGTCTTGCCTTCTTGAATGGCATCTAATCATTGAGATTATATTTGAAGTGAATGTTAAGCACTGTTTTGCTATTTTTTCCATTAATGTATTTTGTGGATTCAGATATGTGGGATTATCTTTTATATATGATGTGAGATAGTGACCCAATTTTATTCTTCTGAAAGTTGCAAATAAATTTTCTCAGTACCTTTGTGTTGTTGTTTTGGGGCCATCCCCAGTGATGCCCCAGGGTACCTCCTGACTCTGCACTCTGGAATCAATCCTAGCTGTTTCAGAGGACCAAATGGGATGCTGGAGATCAAACCTGAGTTTGCCCCATGCAAGGCATATACCTTAACTGCTGTATTATCTCTCCAGCCATTCAGTAGCATTTTAAAAATGTTTTTCTTTCTCCAACTTATGCTCTTTGTTCCTCTGTCATAAATTACTGTACATATATGTGAGAACTTATTTCAAGGTACTCAATTCTTTTCCACATGCTTGATTGTCAGTTTTTATTCCAATGCCATACTGTACTACATAGTATATGAATACTATATGGTTGCTATGACTGCATGAAAGCTTTTATTGCTATGACTACATAAGGTCAGGGAACATTATGCCTCTGACACTTAAGTGCCTTGGCTACTCAGTGGGTTTCATACTTCCATAAAACTTTACTAGCATTTGTTCTGTCATTGAAGACTGCTGTTGGTATTTTGATATATTTTGCATTGTATTTTATAATATCATAATATGAGCATTGGACATATTAATCAGCTAGAGAATAAATAAGAATACAACAGCTTCAGTGCATAAGAGTTAGACCTAGGGGCCAGAGCTATGATAGCACAGTGGGTAGGGTATTTGTCTTGCATGTGGCCAACCCTGGTTCGAACCCCTATATCCCATATGGTCACCTGAGCACCACCGGAGTAACTCCTGAGTGAAGAGCCAAGAGTAACCCCTGAGCATAGTCGGATGTGACCCAAAAAAGCAAAAAAAAAAAAAAAAAGAGTTGGACCTAATTGGCATTTTCTAGAATCTCCACAATGCCCTCGCTCATAAAAAAAAATATATACATATATATGTATATATATATATATATATATATAATATGCATTCACATCCGTTACACAGGGAACACTATTCAGTGTAATCCACATATCGGAAAACAAACAAATGTCACAAAATAAAGATATAAATCAAATCAGTATGTTTTCAAATCACTGTGCTATAAATTAACCATAAAAATAAAGGTGGGAAAACAGAAGCAAATGGAGAATAAATAATATGCTGCTGAATAAATAACTGGCTGAGGATAAAAATTTAAAAGTAGGAAAGGAATTCCTATAAGAGGACAAGAAAGAACACACAAACTATTAGGACCTATAGAACACTAAAATTCCAGGACTTAAAAGGAAGTTCATGTGAATACAGGCTGACATGAGCAAAGGTTCAAATGTCAATCTAATCTTACATCTTCAGGAATTAAAAAAATCTAATGGCAATAGAAGGAAAAAATATAGAGTGGAAATAAACAAAACTAAAAAAAGAAAATGGAAAAAAAAATCAATTTAACCAAGAGCTAGTTCTTTAAAGAAATAAACAAGATTGACAAACCCTTAGCTAGATCCATTTAAATAATAAATAAATAACAGAAAACCATAATAAATAGGATTAAATATGAAAAGGAAGAATTTACAGTAGATACCACAAAAGTACAAAATATCTTTAGAAACAAATATAAACAAAATTATGACATTAAATTGAGAACCTAGAAAAATGAATAGAATTTGAGACTCACATGAGCTCCTGAAATTTGATAGAATACAAAATAGAAAAATTTACAAATCAATGACCAAAATAAAATTTCAGGAGTAATTAAAATCTTCCCCTCAAACAAAAGCCCAGATCTACAATTTGGTAGTGGGTCATACCAAACCTTCAAAGATGAGCTATTAACTATCTTTCTCAAGCTTTTCCAAAGTAGAAGGAACAAATTTTACAACAGTTTCTCTAATGGCAACAGTAGTACCAAAACCAGACAGAGGAATCAAATAAAACTAAAATTACGTTTCAATATTCATGATGAAAGTTATTGTAAAAATACTCATCAAACTATTAGGAAGCATTGTTAAAAAGTACATTTAAAGAATTACACACCACCATGATAAAGATGGGATTTGTTCCATGAATTTAAGTATGATTCATTGGATACTAACCAAATAATTCAAATACTGTATCAGTGAAATAAAAGATAAAGTCATATGATCAGATCAATAGATTCAGATAAAACTTTTGATAAGATTCAACATCTATTTATATTTTACTAGCAGCAAAATGAGGATAGAAGGTACAACAAAGCCATAGATAATAGTAAATATAAGAGCAGAATTCTAAACATTTTTTTCTCTAAAATCAAACATAAAATTAAGAGGCCCAATCTCATCACTATTACTCAACATAGGATTGGAGGTCTAGCTGCATCAATTAGGCAACAAAAAGATAATAATAATTCCATATTGGAAAATAAATTAAAAACAATTTACAGATATTTTGTCAGTAACAAAATTATCTTTTTTGATGAACTAGTAAATAGAATTTTCTCACTTCCCTTTCCTAGAATTCTGTTTTTGATGTAGATGCAATGACTTTGTGTATAATGACTTCGCATTCTGCTGCCTTACTGAAATTATTTCTAGTAAATTATTGGTGGAATCAAGAATTTTTATTTTTTATTATATCAGCATGGGTTAGAAAATTACAAAGCCATTCATGGTTGCATTTCAGTCATACAGTGTTGCACTACCCACCTCTCCACTAGTGCCCATTTCCTACCACCAAAGTTTTCTATATCCCTCCCCCACCTCACCCCACCTGCCTCTATGGCAGGCACTTTTCTTCTCTCTCTCTCTCTCTCTCTCTCTCTCTCTCTCTCTCTCTCTCTCTCTCTCTCTCTCTCTCTCTCTCTCTTTTGCACATTGTGATTTGCAAAACATATATGTTTAAGAATCAAGAATTTTTTTGTGATACCATCTCCAAAAGCAGTGGTCTTATTCTTTAACCTGCGTGTATTTTTATTATTTTTCTTATCTAATTTCACTGTCAAGGGCTAAAAAATATTAAGTTGAAAATTAATGGTTTCATGGACAGCCCTGAGTTGTTTCATATCCTAGTAGAAGCGCTTCCAATATTTTCCACTACAAATAAATCTCTCTCAATTTTGTTATATTTATCCGTTAAAGCAGAGGCATTTCCACTATTCCCAATTAAGTATATTTTCAAAAGTTGATATTGAATCTTGTCAAACAATATTTAGTAATAAATTAACAAGATATTGTTTTTAATCTTTATTGTTCACACAATGTTCTACATTAATGACATTGATTCTCATAATCCTGGGATAAATCTTATTTGATCATGATATAATTCTCTTGGTTTGTTTATTGTATGAATTGATATACTAGTATTTTATTTTATGAGAATTTTCATTAATATAAATGATAGACATCAGAAATATCTGCTCTGTGTGTGTATGTGTGTGTGCATGAGCATACACTATTTTTGTCTGGTTTGGGTGTCAGAATAATAGTAGAATATTATGATACCAATATCCAAGGCCAAGTGAAACATGTATCAGGAGGTCTTGTCAAAGGTGGAAATTATCACAAACATATGGGAGTCAGAGGCTAGGTAAGACAAAAAATAGTACAGTGTGCTAACAATTGTCAAGGGTACTAATACCAACTTAGAACTGAGCATTAAATACAGACGAAAAGATACACATGACTACCCTTTAATAAATGTGCTGTAATCCATAGTCTGGAAGGGAAGAGAAAGAGAAAGAGAAAGGGAAAGAAATAAAGAGCCTGCCATGGAGGCGGGCTGGGGGAGTGGGGAGGGAACCGGGGACACTGGTGGTGGGAGATGGGCACTGGTGGGGGGAATGGGTGCTCGAACACTGTATGACTAAAACCAAAATATGAACTTTTTAATTGTATATCTTTGTAATTGTATATCTCACAGTGGTATAATAAAATACTTAAAAAAAAGAATAATAGTAGAAGAACTGGCTTTTGATTTAGGGGAGACATTTTATAATATCTTTATATATGTGTTTATGATTACTTTGTTCAATCTTAAAAGGTATTATGATATTAAATATATATTAATTTATTTAAATGTATCTATATTGCACATAGATTTTTAAAATTTTTTTTTTTTTTTATTTGAATTTTTTTCTTGTTGGGGTATGCTGAGTGCCCACAAAATCAGGGAACAAGATCAGGGGATTCTGCCCACCCAGGGACGCTAGATGTCGGGAAGCCACTGTGGTCCCCAACAATACCAGGAGCGAGTTCTCTTCTACCTCTGAAGCCTGCAGGAAAACTCAGTAGTCCAGCGCAGTTTTAAAAGGCTTTACTCTCACAGATTCTGGTATACAATCCAACAACAGGAAAAAACCCAGACTTAGGTTCTTAGCTGGGCCCCAGTCATGTCTAGATTTAGAACCCAAGGCTAAGATGGCCGCCACTACATGTTAAAGCCTAACAGGAAAGAGAAGGGAGAAGCAGAAAAGAAGGCAAGGAGAAGCCAAAATGGCAAAAAGGACAAGGAAGCTAAAGGCATCTTCAAAGATGAAACATCTCTAACAAAGCAACTAGAAGAAAAGATAAATATATGGGACTACATGAAACTAAAAAGCTTCTGCACCTCAAAAGAAACAGTGACTAAGATACAAAAAGCAGTCCACAGAATGGGAAAGAATATTCACCCAATACTCATCTGATAAGGGGTTAATATCCAGGATATATCAGGCACTGGTAGAACTTTACAAGAAGAAAACAAACAACCCCATCAAAAAATGGGGAGAAGAAATGAACAGAAACTTCAGTAAGGAAGAAATTCGAATGGCCAAAAAACATATGAAAAAATGCTCATCATCACTAATCATCAGAGAGATGCAAATCAAAACAACAATGAGATACCACTTTACACCACAGAGACTGGCACATATTCAAAAGAGCAAGAACAACAAGTGCTGGCGTGGGTGCGGGGAAAAGGGGACACTCATCCATTGTTGGTGGGAATGCCGGCTGGTACAGCCTTTCTGGAAAACAATATGGACATTCCTCCAAAGACTAGAAATTGAACTCCCATTTGACCCAGTCATACCACTCCTGGGAATCTACTCTGGGAAACCAAAAATACGCAGCGGAAACCCCATCCCTACTTTTATGTTCATAGCAGCATTATTCACAATAGCCAGAATCTGGAAGCAACCCGAGTGCCCGAAAATAGATGACTGGATAAAAAGCTTTGGTACATCTACACAATGGAATACTATGCAGCTGTTAGGAAAAATGAAGTTATAAAATTTGCCTACAAATGGATGGACATGGAGAAGATTATGTTGAGCGAAATTAGCCAGAAGGAGAGAGACAGTTACAGAATGACTGCATTTATCTGCGTAACATAAATATATAGGTACATATTATGATACCAATATCTAAGGTCAAGTGAAACATACATCAGGAGGTCCTGTCAAAGGTGGAAATTATCACAAACGTGGGAGTCAGAGGCTAGGTAAGACAGAAAATGGAACAGTGTGCTAACAATTGTGAGGGTACTAATGCCAACGTAGAACTCAGCATTAAATAGAGGCAAAAGGATTCACATGACAACCTTTTAATGTATGTTCTGTAATCCATAGTCTGGAGAGGAAGGAAAAGAGAAAGATAGAGAAATGGAAAGAAATAAAGAACCTGCCATGGAGGAGGGCTGGGGGGGGGGGAGGGAACCGGGGACGTTGGTGGTGGGAGATGGGCACTGGTGGCGGGATGGGTGCTGCTACACTGTATGACCAAAACCCAAATATGAACTTTTTAATTGTATATCTTTGTAATTGTAAAAATAAAAAAATTAAAAAAAAAAGGACAAGGAAGAAAGCAAGCTACAGCTTTTATATCTTTTCATTTAAGATCTCCCACACCAAGGGGAAGCAGTTAGGGTCAGTTCCCCTCAGGTAACTTCTCCCAGGACCTCATGGAGGTCCATTGAAATGTTAATGCTGTCCAGCCAAGATCTTCCTTGGAAGTGCCACTGCAGGGTAGACAGGAGGAAGGGCATCTGAGATGAACTGTAAATCAGAATACAAAGGCAAGCATCTGTACCAATGACTATTCTACAGCCTGGTATATATTTATCTAAGCCTTCATAAGATTCTTGTCTTTACTTCATACTTGTTTTGTATATTAGCATTTAAACTTAGTAGAGAGCCATACTTGTTTGCTTGGAGGCAAACAGTATTTCTCTCTGATCTTTACTTAGAGATCCAACATGGCCAGGTAAATATACTGGTTAGATCTTATCTAGTCCCAAGATGATTTTGGCAGCATGAGAGAAAATATTTATGCCAGCTAACATAGAATACATAAGACACACTGCTACATTCGAACTGCCCTCTGCCCCTATCTACAAAGTGGCCTGCAGCAGACAACTCCAGACAAGATGCAGAGGCTCTGGGCAACAGTGTTCTGCAACATTTTCTGTTCTTTTGGTACTACTTTATTTATTTCCATTACAATGTTTATTATTTTTCCTCTTTTGTGAGGCTTTCATTCTATTTGTTCTTTTATAATTCTTTCATGTTTAGGGTTTCATTATTTTTTTACTTAACTCTTGTTTATTAAGGTGTTACATACTGCTTTATATCTCTCCTATTATTACTGCATAAGGTCTGATAGTTTTGCTTTTTATTTTCACAATTTTGCAGTATTCTTTATTT
Source organism: Cryptotis parvus (assembly GCA_021461705.1). Lineage (NCBI taxonomy): Eukaryota > Metazoa > Chordata > Mammalia > Eulipotyphla > Soricidae > Cryptotis > Cryptotis parvus. The sequence continues at coordinate 13,001 of JAJIBD010034960.1, forward strand.
GATTCTTCATTTATTCAAGAGTTAGAAACATGTTCATTATTTTCCTCATGTGTGATGTCTTGTCTCATATTTTTTGTTGCTGATTTTTAACCTCATGTTACTGAAATAATCTTAATAACAAAACATCCCTGCCTCTGGCTCTCACCTGGGACACCTGTGCTCCTCCATGCTGTGAGTCCTGGGGCCCTGCTAGCACCCATGTCTGTGTCAGCCCACCTGCCACCTATAAGTTTTTGCTGCCTGATTTTTTTTTTTTGCTTTTGGGGTCACACCAGGCAATTCTCAGGGTTACTCCTGACTCTGCATTCAGATATTATTCCTGGCAGTGATCAGAGGACGACATGGGATGCCAGGGATTGAACCCAGGTTGGCCGTGTGAAAGGCAAATGCCCTATGCACTGGACTATCGCTCTCGCCCTGCTGCCTGATATTAATCTTACAACATTTCAACCAAGTACACTGAAGGGAATTGGAAACTTTTTCTTTATTTGGCCTGACTAAGAGAACTCTGCTCCAGCCCTAGTGCCCACATTAAAATTTGCAAGTGTTCATGTGCCTGTTTTGCTTCACTTACCCCACACATAGTATGAGCAGGTGGGGAACTCCAGAAGTGAGAGAACACTCAGTAAACACTAATAAATGTCAACAGGACTAAACCAGAGCCACTATATCCACACCTCCCTGTCACTCTCAAGAATCATTAGATAATAATGAAAATAGACAAAATAATAAATGCATAAAATAGCCCATTAGTATAAATAACTGATTAGATAGTTACTAAAACAACCAGGAAACTAGTTTCACTGTCAGCATCATTAAAACTCTAAGAGCAGTGGGGAAACAAGAACTCAGCTACTATGGCAAACAGAACTCCAGACAAGTCCTAAGTTCATCAAAACTCTTCAGTCTGGTTGAGGAGAACTTCAAATCAATACTCTGCAATGGCAGTGGAAATTAAGCAATAGTGCAATGGAAATTAAGCAATCTTTGGAAAAGAAATTCAGTCCACTCAAATAATTGGCTCAGAGTAAAAAGGACTCATACAAATGGAATCGAAGAAGCTGAAAAATGCAATAGTACATGGAAGTAACAGAACTTGGAGTGCAGAGAGTCTGATTAGTGAGCCTGATCAGACAAAACACAAATTAGCATAGATAATGAAGAGATATTCACTGTCTTCCCATTCATCATCGATTGTCGAGCGGGCACCAGTAACATCTCCATATGTCCTGCCTCATGCAAGTAGAGCCCAAGGGCAGCTGCTTGCTCCAGGAACATAAAGAGCCTCAAACCATTCCATCAGGTCATGGGAATGAGGTCAATAATTGTTACTGGTATTTGGCATATCAAATATGATACGGGTAGCTTAAGAGGCTCTGCTGTGCCAGTAGCATACTCTTGTAGTCATCTCTAAATCCAGCATTTATTGATGAACCAGGCTGTGATCAGCTCTTCTGCTGGGTGGAGTTCTGACAAAAATGAAGAGAGAAAATGAAGAGATATTAAAAATGAAGAGATATTGAAATAAAGAGATATTAAAAATGTAAAAGAATGGAGTACAATATAAGGTACTTAATGGATAGCAGAAAAGAGCAAAGAGGAATATCTCTGAATTTTGGAATAATAGAGATAAAAAAGACAAAGGGGAAACATAATGGAGGAAGCTCAGAACTTTCCCAGTCTTGCAGAAAATTTCTACACATATTCCAGAGGTACAAAGAGTACAAAAAAAAGAAGTAGATTCAAGCAAGACACCACCAAGAAAATTACCAAAATGGAAGAGAGAGAGAGAGAGAGAGAGTACTATTTAGCATCAAGAGAAGTAAAACATTAAATATAAGAGAAATACAAGTTGAAGAGTGCATGCACCTAGCTCCAGTAACTGAAGAATACCAGCTAAAAGAAAACCAAATAAAAATACTCCAAGACAGATACTAATCAGAATGATAAAAACCATAGACAGATATAGAATACTGAAAACTAAAAGATCAAAGAAAGAAATTATATGTAAGGGAGCATCCTTATGACTTATTGCAGATTTATCAAATGAAACCCTTGGACTCTCATTCAGATTTGAAAGAACAATAGACAGCTTAACAGAGAACTTGAGTTCTCAGGAATTGCCTGAGAGTGCAATTGCCAGTGCAGAGACTGTTGATTTTCACTCAGGAGCTTGATAGATACAAATCAGAATTATAACAACTAAAAAAAAGAGTTACTTTAAGACAAGATGTGTCCAAATTCCTGCAGAAAGATGGCACAAAACCCCATGATAATAATTTATTTTAGTGTAAATTGTCCAAATGAACTAATTGAGACAGAGCAGTAAAATGGATTAGAAAACTGAACCCAACATTCTGTTGCCTGTAGGAAACATGTTTAAATAGTCAGAATAAACACAGATTCAAAGTCAAAAGTTGAAGGCAATTCTTCAAGCCAAAAACCATCTGAAAAAGACTGCGGTGGCCATACTAGTATCAGACAACATAGACTTCAGACTGAAAATGGTTATGAGAGACAGCAAAGGTAATTTTATATTCAAGTGATATGTACATCAGGAAGAAGTCACACCCTTAAACATGAATGCATTTAATGAAGCAGCAAAATACTTAAAATAACTGCTAATAAACTTGGAGAGACATTTATAGCAATGCATAGCAGAGATTTTAATAAAGTTCTGTCACCTCTTGATAGATCAACCAGACTGAAGCTCAGTAAGGAAATACTTATTTTGAAGGAACATAGAAGAAAGGAGTTTAGTATATATGCATATATATGAAATATATATAATATATAGTATAGTATATATAGTATATATAGTATATATCTCTAGATAACTAGACATCCCATTGTTCATCAATTTCCTCGAGCTGGTGCCAGTAACATTTCCATTTGACCCTATCACGTGCCATGTAGCCCAATGGCATCTGGTTGCTTCAGGAATACTAAGAGCCTCAAACCGTTCATTCAGGGTCTTGACAAAGAAGTCTGACCATCCTGTAGGTGGGCGAACACATGATCTTTTGACGTCCCATGGGATCCAGTCGGTAACAGCTCTCGTCCAGAGGTCGTCTCCAAATCGCATTACATGTCCAGCCCATCTGATTTTCGATGCTTTGGCAAATGTGACAGCGTCCCTGAGTCTGGAGAGGCAACGGAGGTCAGAACTTCTGATTCCTTCTCTCACTTGAGTGAGGCATGATATTCCAAGCATAGCTCTTTCCATTCCTCTTTGGGAGACCCGAATAGCATTCTCATCCTGCTTTTGTAGGGCCCGGGTCTCTGAGGCATATGTTAATGCAGGGAGAACAGTGGAGTTGAAGAGACGTGCCTGGAGCCAGAGGTTCTTTGTCCTTTTAGCTATTTCTTCGATGCATTTCAAGGCATTCCATGCTGCTCTTTTCCTCCTGAGCAGCTCAGGTTTTAGGTCGTTCATTGTGCTGACTTCTTGACCTAGGTACACATAACTGCTGCATTCAGAGATGTTTGTTCCATTGAGAGTGAATGGGGCCTCTGGAACTAGTTCATTTTTCAAGAACATAGTCTTGTTGAGATTCAGCTATAGACCTATCTTTCCACATTCTCAGTAGAAATCAGCCAGCATTTATAGTGTATACTATCTACACTATCTACACTATCTACTATATTTACTATATATACTCTATATAAATATATATTTATATAGAGTAAATATAATATATACTATATTATATAATATAATAGTATAATATAGTATAATACATACTATATTATATAATTATATTATATAATATATTATAAATATATTATATAATATAATTATATATAATATATAGAGTAAAATAAATATATACTCTATATAGTATATTGAGAGTATATATATATACACTTACTATATATATGAAAAGTCCCCTATATATATATATATATATATATATATATATATATATATAGCACTATTGATTCTCAAAAAAACAATACCAAATGCACATTCCTATCCAATTCAAAGCCACATTCTCCAAGTCAGGCCACATACTGGTACACAAAACATAGCTTTACAAAGCTTAGGAATTGTATCAACTATCTTTTCAGACTATGGTGTACTGAAGTAGAAGTTTATCATATAGAGAAATGAAAAGCAAATTATATACCTGGAAATTAAATAGCTCATTACTGAACAACTAGTGGGTTGTAGAAGAATCAAAGAGTAAATTAAAAGACACATGGATAAAAATAAGAATGAGGACACTATCTACCAGACTGCAGGTCATAGCAAAGGCAGCATTAAGAGGAAAGTATATCATTATGCAAGCCATTTGTCAGGAAGGATGGAAAGGCCCACATCAATTACTTCACTTTAAGAAACTAGAAAATGACCAACAAAAGGATCCTAAGGCAGTCAGTATAAAGCAAATAATTAAACTAAAGAAAAATTAAGAAACTAAAATTAAAAAAATTCAAAAATCAATGAAATGGAGAGGTTTTTTTGAAATCACAATAAACCACTATCAAGACTCACAAAGGAGAGAAAGAGAGCCCTAATGAACTGAATTTGAAATGAAAGAGGGAACATCATAACGGAAATCACAGGAACTCAAAGGATCATCAGAGCTTACTTTGAGAATCTTTATGCCATGAAACAAGAGAACCTAGGAGAAATGGATAAATTCCTGAACTCCTGTAGCCTCCCAAGGCTGAACTAAGTTGACTTGTAATACCTGAACAGACCTATCATTATTAAAGAAAATGAAATTCTAATCAACATTTTCCCCCCAAATGAAGTCCAGCCCTAGATGGATTCACAAGTAAATTCTTTCAAACCTTTAAAAAAGACTGACAATGTTCTTCAGGCTCTTCCAGGAATTCAATAAAAAAAAAAACACTTCCAGTTTTTGTGAAGCAAAGATCAGCCTGATACCAAAAGCAGAAAGAGACACCACCAAAGAAGATAACTACAGACCAATATCTTTGATAAACATGGATGTAAAGATCCTCAACAAAATATTAGCAAATAGGAACCAACAATTCGTCAAAAAGATCGTGTGGCATGAACAAATATAATTCATCCTGGGAACTCAAGGATGGTTCAACATATACAAATTAATCAACACAATGTACCATACCAATAAAGAGATAAAATTTGGGCCCAGCGCGATAGCACAGCGGGTAGGATGTTTGCCTTGCATGTGGCCAACCCAGGTTCGATCCCGGCATCCCATATGGTCCCCGAGCACCACCAGGCGTAATTCCTGAGCAAATGAGCCAGGAGTAACCCCCTGAGCATCGCCAGGTGTGACCCAAAAAGCAAAAAAAAAGAGAGAGAGAGATAAAATCCATACAATCATATCAGTAGATACAAAGAAAGCATTTGACAAGATTCCGCACCGATGCATGATAAAAACTTCCAAAAAATAGAAATTGAAGAAAACTTCCTCAATATAATCAAAGCCATTTTACACAAGCCCACAGAAAATACTATACTCAGTGGGGGAAAACTAAAAGCTTCTCTCTAAGATAAGGTAAAAAAACAAGATTGCCCATTCTCGTCATTCCTATTCAATATAGTAATGGGGCAGAGCTGCTACTGGCTCTCACCGTGCCCAGCCACTCATGAGGTGCCTGGGAGGGATGGCAGGTTCTAGCCCTGGCCTGTCACCACAGCAGAGCCTCACAACAAGCCAGACGACCCTCCACTCCATGAGGACCTCCATTTTCCACATCCAGACTTCCTCCTCGTCAGAACTCCACCCAGCAGACCAGCCTATCACACCCGGCTAGCTCGGCCGCAAGCAGCCACGCAGTTCATCAATAAATGCTGGATTTTGAGATGACTACAAGAGTATGCTACCCGCACGGCAGAGCCTGGCAAGCTACCCGTGTCATATTTGATATGCTAGATACCAGTAACAATTATAGACCTCATTACCATGACCTGATGGAATGGTTTGAGGCTCTTTATGTTCCTGGAGCAAGCAGGTTCCCTTGGGCTCTACTTGCATGAGACAGGTCATAAGAAGATGTTACTGGTGCCCGCTCGAGCAAATCGAAGATGAACGGGAAGACAGTGATACAGTGATAGTACTGGAAATATTCAATATAGTATTCTCTATAGGACTGGAAGTACATAGAAGTTAGGCAAGATAAAGATATCAAGGGCATCCAGATAGGAAAGGAAAAGCTGAAGCTTTCAATACTTGCAGATAACATGATACTATATTTAGAAAACCCTAAAGATTCTGCAATAAAGCCCTAGAAACAATGCATTTGCATAGCAAGCTACAAAACTAATACACAAAAGTTCATGGTGTTATTATATTCAAATAATGAAAGAGAATGAAGATATTTTTTAAAAACTATCATTCACAAGTCTCCCTCAGAAAACCAGAAACATTGGAAGCAGCTTAACTAAAGAGGTGTGGTGTAAGACCAACACAAAGAAAAGTTAAAAACTCTACATTAAGTTACAAGAGCCCATGAGGAAATAGAAGCTCACCCTGTGCTCAAGGATTCATATTTTTAAAATGGAAAAATTCTTTAAAGCATTGTACAGATTCAATGCAGTTCCTATAGTAATACACATGTCACGCTCCAAAGAAATATATCAAACACTCCTGAAATCGATATGGAAAACCCTCCCCCCTCAGAATAGCTAAAGCAATCCTTGGAGAAAAGAATATAGGACGCATCACTTTCCCCAACTTCAAACTGTACTACAAAGCAATAATAATTAAAACAGCATGGTATTGCAATAAAGACAGACCTTTAGATCAGTGGAATAGAGTTGAATATTCTGAGACAGGCCATCAGGTATATAACTAATTAATATTCTATAAAGAAGCAAAAAGTGTGAAGTGCATCAAGGAAAGTTTCTTCAACTCTTGGAAAAACTTGTCAGCTACATGCAACAAAAAAGAAAATAAAATGAACCTAGACCTCTTTCTAATTTCATAAACAGAAGTCAAATAAAATTGATTAAAAACCTCCTTATCAGACCTGAATCCATATGATACAGAGGAAAATATAGGTAGAACTGTCCAATGACATTGAAGCTAAAGGCATCTTCAAGGACAAACACTGACAAAGCAAGTAGTAGTGAAGATAAATAGTATATCTTAAAGATAATCTATACATAGCCATGAATAACTTTGTAACACACTATCCTTTCATAAAATTTTTTTTAATGTTTTGTTGAATTGGAGTTCTCTCTCTTTTATATATTTTATACCTACTCAAAATTCTACTTATTCATGCATTTTGGTAGAGAGAAAACAAGCATTTGAGTGTAAAGAAAACCTTACAGGGCTAAAATTGAACACTTGTTTTAGTTTATTTGAAGATGAGTGTAGTGGATGCTTTTATATGCCACCAGGGCAAAAATCCTACCAGTAATATTGCTAGCTGTTGACTCAGTCAACATTTCTATGATACTCCCCACAACCAAAGGGAAATTCTTTATCTATTATTCTTTATGATAGCTATTCATGCACAGTTAATCTTGGTTAGGTGCAAAAGCCAAGTCATCTTGCTTCACTGAAAATGATCTTTAAAGTTGCTTGTCTCAAGTCATGTGATCCCTGGAACATTTATTATTGCTTGCCTTCCAATCTTAAGAAGACAATATTCTCTCTTAAACATGCATTTCTCTCTTCCTCTCCCTTCACATACTTCTAAATAAATTTAAGTTCAATAAACGTATTTTGTTTCACCAAAAAAAGTATGTCTGCATGTATTTCAAAAACTATTTAAAACAGCCTCAATCAGAAACTCCCAATGAAATACTTCAAAGCCTCAGTTATAATTCTTTTCCCTCTTCCAATCTGTCTCATTATTCTTTGAGAGGTCATATTCCCAAGGCACTCCTATGTAAATAATAAGAATTTGTCTCTGAATCTATTTCCTGGGGAACTATGTTTTGAAATGAGATTAATGCCACATATTTCTTTATATTGGGAAAACCAAATGAAATTACAAAGAAGAATCATAGTGAAAAGTAGCAATGTGAAATAAAGTTGCCACATTTCTTCTTTAGACCCCACTTTCTAACTTCTGAAAAACTTAAAAATTATCCTCAAAATTTCAAAATATTACCAAATAGAGGAAAAAAACTCTTCTATATTTTCCATGAGGGAGAAAAACAACACTGAGGAATTTTTAGGCACCAAGAAATGTCTGAAGCATAGTAAGCACTCAGGCATTCCTTGATGGACAGAGTATGGATGGAAAGATGGATGGGTGACTAACACAGAATAATTTTACAACTTTCCATTATCACTGTTCTTAACAAATTCAGTGGCTTGCCACAGAACCAGCTAAATATCACTTAATCACATAATTTCAGTTTATTCATGTATTAATTTGGAATAATCGTGAAAAGTACAATTCTATATACTTCTGTGAATTAAGTAAAATAGTGCCAGAAATATACTATGACAAATGGTTTCTGTTCATACTTTCCAAAAAATGTTCATTAGTGTTTTTGAAATTATGTGAACATAAATTTCACATAATGTACCATATTGAGCTTCATTACAAATATTGGCTGATTTACTTACTCCTTAGACCAATACTATATTTCAGACATGAAACTTAAAACTCAAAGGAAAACATTACAAATTCAGTAATTTTATTGTTCTCAATCTATATGTCCTTAATTCTATCAGAAGTTAGCATTTTTATAGAATTACCCTATAAGAAATGTGAAAATAATTTCAACCATCTCCTCTTTTTCCCTCCAGTGCCATAAACTTTGTTATATCTGGTATCTTAACTTGCCACCTCATATAATTCACACTATTTACTATATTCTCTCAAAAATTATTGTTCCTGAGCACTCAAGACTAGGGACTTCAATTACTCACAATTTTAAACCTAATGGCTTCTGGTTTCTTCAGAGCATTTGTCAGAATTTTTTTTAAATTATACCTACAGTATATATATATAAGAATTAAAAAATAGGAATTTATGGACACAACAAAAGTAGTACTAAGGGGGAAATTCATAGCAATGTTGATCTGCCTTAGTATAAATAGACTCTAATATTCAACCTGACCACACATCTTTAGGACCTTGAAAAGGAAGAAATAAATTACAAAATCAGTAGAAGAAGGAAATAAAAAACACTAGAACATAAATCAGTGATGTTGAACACAAATTTTAATTAAAATTTGTGTTCAACACAAAATTAAGGAAGCCTAGAGTTGTTTCTTCAAAAGGATAACAAGACAAACTTTTAGATATACACATAGGAAAAAATAGAAGGAAAAGCAGCACATAAATCAGACCAGAAATGGAAAAAAGAAATTGCAACAGACCCCTCAGAAATATAAAAGATTATTAGAGTGTCTTACAGACTACTCCATACTATCAAGCTAAGAAATCTATAAGAAATGGATGGATTTTTAGTTAGATTATCACCTCCCACAACTGAATGATAAAAAGAGAAAACCTGCCCAGACCAATTATAAGCAATAAAATTTAAACAGTAATTAAAAAATTCTCCCAAAAATACTGGTCCAGATAAATCCACTATTGAGTCCTAGCAAATTTTGCAAGACTATGTATTAGCTTAATCCTCACAGTGATAAAAATACTAAAGAATCCTTCCTAACAAGCTTTATGAAGCCAACACTATACTAATATTCAAAGCAGACAGAGATACTACTAAAATACTTCAAATGAAATTTGCTAATGAACATCAATGCAAAAGTCTTCAACAAGACCTAAGCAAAAAAGAAAGCAACAGCAGATAAACAGGTTCAAACACATTGATTTGAACACTATGATTATAAGGGACTCATAGCAGGAATGAAAGGATGGTTCAAGATGAGCAAATCAATTAATATAAAATACCACATAAACAAAAGGAAAGAGATATATCAATTGATACAGAAAAATCTTTTAATGGAATCCAATGCCTATTAAAAAATTCTCAACAAAATAATATAGAAAGAAACTTCCTCAAGATAGTAAGAGGTATTTATAACAAGCAAAAATCAGCATTATCCTCAACAGTAAAATTTTAAAAGCTGGGGCATGAGTGATAGTACAATGCGGAAGGAAGTTGCCTTGCGTGCATCGGTTCCATCCTCAGCATGGTCCCCTGAGCACCACCAGAACTAACTCCTCAGTGCAGAGCCAGGAGAAACCCCTGAGCATCTCAGTATGTGACCCAAAAAATAAATAAAATTCAAAGCCTATGTACTGAGATGAAGCATTCATATGGACACAATGCAGGAGTGTTCACTTTCTCCAGTATTATTCACTTTAGTGCTAAATGTCCTAACTACAGCAATTAGGCAAAAATGGAAATAAAAGGATACTATTTGTAAAAGACGCTAAATGATGGCTTACTTATGACTTTATGCAACAAAAACAGTGACATATATTGAAGACACCTAAGTATTACAGAAAAAAAACAGTTTAAAATATAATTATATAAATGTAAATATATATCAATTGTCACTTGTCTTGCAATCAGTCAGCGATTTGCTCCAGCAGGCATGATAATGACTCCACTCATTGGAAATGAAGTCCATTATTGTTACCTTTTTGGCATATTGAATACACCATGGGTAGCTTGCCAGACTCTGCTGTGGATGTATATATATCACTTGATCACTTGACATCCTGTTATTAATCGATTTCCTCGAGCAGGCACCAGAAATGTCTCCATTTGACCCTATCAGGTGCCAGTGTAGCCCAATGGCATCTGCTTGCTTCAGGATTATGAAGAGCCTCAAACCGTTCATTCAGGGTCTTGACAAAGAAGTCTGGCTATCTTGTAGGTGGGCGGTCACGTGATCTTTTGACATCCCATGGAATTCAGTCAGTCACTGCTCTAGTCCAGCAGTCTCTCCAAATCACATTACATGTCCAGCCCATCTGATTTTCAATGCCTTGGCAAATAAGACAGCATCCCTGATTCTGATGATCAATGGAGGGCAGAACTCCAGAATCCTTCTCTCACTTGAGTGAGGTGTGGTATTCCAAGCATATCTCTTTGGATTCCTCTTTGGGAGACCTGTATAGCGTTCTCATCCTGCTTTCATAGGGCCCAGGTCTCTGAGGCGTATATTAATGCAGAGACAATGGTGTAGTCAAAGAGTTGTGCCCAGAGCCAGATGTCCGTTGTCCTTTTAGCTATTTCTTCGATGCTCATGAAAGCATTCGACATTCCATGCCGCTCTCTTCCTCTTTCACAGCTCAGGTTTTAGGTCACTCATCATGTTCAATTTTCAACCTAGGTACACATAACTGCTACATTCAGAGATGTTTGTTCTGTTGAGAGTAAATGGGGCCTCTGGAACTAGTTCATTTTTATGAACATTGTTTTGTTGAGATTCAGCTGTAGACCTATCTTTCCACATTCATGGTCGAAGTTCAGCCAGCATTTGTGCCGTTTGACTAATGTTTGGTGTGATTAGAATGATGTCATCAGTGAAGTGGAGGTAGTGTTGTTGCTGACCGTCTATCTTTACTCCCATTCCTTCCCATTCTAATTGTCACATGATATTCTCTAGCCTGGCACTGAAGTGTTTCGGTGAAATGGCCGAACCCCTCTTTTGACATCAATAATCACTTCTTTGTAGGATGGAATGATGCTGGTGGTGAATCCATAATACAGCTCACGAAGGATCTTGATGTATTGGGTTTGAACACCCTGTTTGGCTAGGGCTTCGAAGACCACTTCAGTCTCAACAGGATCAAAGGCTTTCTTTAAATCAATGAATGTGTGACAGAGTGACATCTTGAACTCCCTACAAACCTCAATGAGCTTAGTTACCGTGTGGATGCGGTAAATTGTGCTGAATCCTTTTCAGAAGCCAGCTTGCTCACCTGGTTGTCCTTCATCTAATGTTCTGCCAATCCTGTTCAGGATGACTGGAGTGAACAACTTGTAGATGATGGACAACAGGCAGATGTGGTGATAGTTGCCAATGTCGTCGATGTCTTCCTTCTTGAACAGTAGAACTGCCCTTCTGGTTTTCCATTGGGAGGGCACCTTGCATTCGGACAGGTAGCGTGTGAAGAGCCGAGCCACTGACAGCAGATTCTTCAGGTGTTCGGGTCTGACTTTTTCTGGGCCGGGTGCTGTTTGCTTCATTGCCAACACAATGGCATTTTTGGATTTCATAAACAACATATCCATCCTGCAGAATTTGGTATGTAGGCAGGTGGACATGACTATCAACAAGATCTGAGTAGAAGTCATGGATAATCTTCTCCATTGCCTTTCTGGAAGATGTTGGAGTCATCTTGGTCTTATAGTTGGCAAAAGGACAGGCAGGCATTGTGAATACTTTTCCCGACTTCTGCTGCATCTTCCAGTATTTCTGCTCTTCTCTCTTTGAGGTCTTCCTTTATCACTTTTCTGCACTACTGTGTGAGCTTGGACGTGAGCATTTGGTTGCCTGAGGCTCTTGTCTTGTCATGTTGGCAAATGTGCTCGAGATTTTTGAAAACAGGCATCTTTCTATCTCCCAGCATTCTTCGCACAATCATGGAGGTGCTGAACCAGTAGGTTGTTTTCTTCATAGAATGTGTCAATAATGGCATCTTCCCTTGTTGTCACAATGGCTCCAAAGAGTGCCCAGTTGATGGTCATTCTGCGAGTTCTCTTCTTAAACTTTGTAGCCAATTCTCCCCGTTGCGTGAAGTAGAATTTTGCATGAAGGAGATGGTGGTCTGATCCTGTTTGGAATTTTGGGATGACAGCAACATCGATCAGGCAAAACCGTCCTTTGAATAAGATGTAGTCAATTTCATTGTGGAACAATCCACCAGCAGATTCCCATGGCCAACGTTTCAATTCAGCCTTCTGGGACTGTGAGTTTCCATGAATGGTCTTGGTGGACATGATGAACTCAGATAGTCTCTAACCCTTTCTTTCCATTCTAGGCATGGGTTCCCATGTGGAGTTCTTCGGCCAATATTCTTGGTCCTCTCTTGGCATTAAAATCACCAACTATGATCTTGTAGAAGGCATGATCTTCTTTATAGAACTCCTACAATTCTACGTATTATTTCCCAATTTCTTCTTCCTTGTATGTGGATGTTGGTGCATAGACAACGAAGACAAAAACTGTTGGCAGTGGGCCACATCTCTTCAAATGTAATCGTCCTATCCGGTTTGATAGGCATTCCAATGAATCAATACTCTCTGCCAGGTTCAAGTTGACAAGGACACCATCACCACCGATGCCTCTTTAGTCGCATGTTCCAAGGAAGAGTTCTTCTCTGGTATCCAAAACAGCATGATGCGATTGATGCCTTCTCATCTCAGTCAGACCAATGATGTCGTATTGATTGTTTGTGCTTGCACCATCAGGTCCTTGATATATGCTCCTGATGCCAACTTACGTGCATTGGAAGTACAGTCATTTTAGTCCTTCATTTTGGCTGCCTAGTTATGCCCTAAGATTTTATCAACTACTCCTTGTTCTTCCTTCTGAGTACTGCTGTATTAAGGACTCTTTCAAGGTATAGGAAATAAACACTGTTATTACTGGTTTTGGCATATTGAATATCAGACAGCTTGACAAGCTTTGCTGTGCTGGCACTTTACTCTCAGTAGCTTGCCGGGCTCTCTGAAAGGGGTGGGTAGAAGATTCTTCCTAATTTGGAGATAAATTACCAAGCAACGGGGGAGAGCTGGTAGCAGCTCTTTCTGGTGTATCTGCATCTCGTATACATATACATATATATATACATATATATGTATATATGTATGTAATATAACAATATCCAATAATTATTCTACTTATAAGAACTTAGAAGTATAATAATTTAGGTGTATATAAATTGTTATATATAATGCAATCTTCTCCAAGGACATAGAATTGTGACTTACAAAAAAAAATTTTTTTTTGCTTTTTGGGTCACACCCGGCAATGCTCAGGGGTTTCTCCTGGCTCTGGGCTCAGGAACTACTCCTGGCAGTGCTCGAGGGACCATATGGGATGCAGGGGATCGAACCCAGGCCGGCACACGCCGGCCGCGTGCAAGGCAAATGCCTTACCCTCTGGGCTCTCGTTCCAGCCCCACAAAATTTTTATGAAGAAATAAAAACCCAAATAGCTAAAGCCATTCAAAGAATTAATAAATCGGGATACATCAGATTACCTGACTAGGAAATGTATTATGCATCTATAAGAACAAAAAATTGTAGTGGAATAAAAAGACTGTCTAATCACCACTATATTAGAATTTGTAACCTAAAGTACAAACCATAAAATCTATTGTCAGCTGATTTACAGCAAAGGAGCTGGGTACATGAAGTGCAGATAATCTCTTCAACAAATGTGATAGAAAAACTGAATAACCACAAAAAAAGTTGGAGGAAGGAAGTGGGGGGAGAGAGGTAGGTAAGAAGGGAAGGAGGGAGGGAAGAAGGAAAAAGGAGGAAGGAAGAAAGAAAGGAAGGAAGGAAGGAAGGAAGGAAGGAAGGAAGGAAGGAAGGAAGGAAGGAAGGAAGGAAGGAAGGAAGGAAGGAAGGAAGGAAGGAAGGAAAGGAAGGAAGGAAGGAAGGGGGAGGAGGGAGGGAGGGAGGAAGGGAGGGAGGGAGGAGGGGAGGGAGGAGGGAGAAAGGAAAGAAGGAAGGAAGGAAGGGAGGGAGGGGAGGGAGGGAGAAAGGAAGAAAGAGGAAGGAAGGGAGGGAGGGAGGGAGAGGGAGGAAGGAAGGAAGGAAGGAAGGAAGGAAGGAAGGAAGGGAGGAAGGAAGGGAGGGAGGGAGGGAGGAAGGGAGGGAGGGAGGAGGAGGAGAAAGGAAGGAAGGGAGGGAGGAAGGGAGGGAGGGTAGGGGAGAGAGGAAGGGAGGGAGGGAGGAGAAAGGGAAGGAAGGAAGGAAGGAGGAATAGAGGGGAGGAAGAGAGGAAGGGAGGAAGGAAGGAAAGTGGAGAGGAGGCAGGCAGGAATGCAAGGACAGAAGGAAATGAGGTTCATATTTCACACATGCAAAATCAATTAAAATGGAGCAAATACCTCAAGATTAAACCAGAGTTCACAAAATACATTGGGGGCGGGCTGGAGCGATAGCCCAGCGGATAGGGCGTTTGCCTTGCATGCGGCCGGCCTGTGCCGGCCTGGGTTCGATCCCGGCATCCCATATGGTCCCCCGAGCACCGCCAGGAGTAATTCCTGAGTGCAGAGCCAGGAGTAACCCCTGAGCATCGCCGGGTGTGACCAAAAAAAAATACATTGGGGAAATTATAAGCAGACTGTTTTGAATTTGGGGCCTCAAGTGTATTTTCAGTAATAAAATTTCTTTGGCAAAAAACATCTGAAGCAAAAATAAACAAAGTGGGCTACATCAA
This sequence comes from Cryptotis parvus, assembly GCA_021461705.1. Classification (NCBI taxonomy): domain Eukaryota; kingdom Metazoa; phylum Chordata; class Mammalia; order Eulipotyphla; family Soricidae; genus Cryptotis; species Cryptotis parvus. The sequence goes on from JAJIBD010034960.1 coordinate 28,291, forward strand.
AACAAGAAGTTTCTGGATGGTGGGGCCAGAGAGATAGTACATCAGGTAGTGCATTACTTGAATGCAGACAATCTAGTTTCCAGTCCTGCCATCCCATATTATTCCCCCATACCTTTCAAGAATAATTTCTGTGTGCCCTGCTCTTCTGGGAACACCTCCTGTCCCTCCTTCAGGTGTGTATGTGATCCTTGCATCTGCTGCAGAACTAACAGCACCAGGGAAGGCCGGAACTTACATCAACGGGGACCAAGGCACACAGCCTTGGATCTGCCCAAGACCACTTGTGCCCTGCTCTTCCGGGAACACCTCCCGTCCCTCCTACAGGTGTGTACGTGTGATCCTTGCATCTGCTGCAGAACAAACAGCCCCAGGAAAGGCCGGAACTTTCACCAATGGGACCAAGGCACACAGCCTTAGATTCGCCCTGGACCACTTGTGCCCTCTCTTCCAGGGAAAACCTCCCGTCCCTCCTACAGGTTTGTGTGTGTGTGTGTGTGTGTGTGTGTGTGTGTGTGTGTGTGTGTGTGTGTTGAGATCCTTGCGTCTCCCGCAGAACTAACAGCCCCAGGGAAGGCCGGAACTTTCACAAACAGGACCAAGGCATACAGACTTGGATCTGCCCCGGACCACTTTTTTTTTTTTTGCTCTTTTTGGGTCACACCCGACAATGCTCAGGGGTTTCTCCTGGCTCTGCACTCAGGAATCACTCCTGTCGGTGCTCGGGGGACCATATGGGATGCGGTGTTCGAATCTGGGTCGGCATGGGATGGCCACGTGCATGACTAACGCCCTACCTGCTGGGCTATCGCTCTGGCCCCTGCCCTGGACCACTTATACCCTGCACTTCCGGGAATGCCTCCCGTCCCTCCTACAGGTGTGTGTGTGTGTGTGTGTGTGTGTGTGTGTGTGTGTGTGTGTGATACAAGGGCGTCTCCCTGCAGAACTCACCAGCCCCAGGGAACAGGCCAGAACCAGCCACCCACTTCACAAAACTCAAAACTGCACAGACACGCTAGTGACTGCGCCATCTACTTACTACCTATCTTACATGAGGTACAAGTGAGCATTTGTCCCTACACTCCTTGCCACCCACCCAAACTCTGCAAACACCCAGGTATCTACTAACTGTACTATCGAGCCGCCCAAGAACTCACATTTGCAACCTACAATAGTAGTAATGGTAAAGCAACACAAAATTCCATCAAGCTCACTGAGTAAAGTCATAAACCCAGATGTGCCAAGTTATAATCAAGAGCTGTATAACCTCTCTGATAAGGAATTTCGGAAAGAATATTTAAGGATGCATAAGGAACTCAAAGAAGCAATGGAATGTAAAATTAATAAAATACAAGAGGAGATGAGAAGAAATGAGGAAAATGCAGACCAAATACAAAAGGAAATAACAGATATTAAAAATGTGGCAAATGAAATGAAAAACACACTGGACGTCCTCCATAACAGAGTAACAACTGCTGAAGAAAGAATTAGTGATCTCTAAGACAAATTCCAAAGATTCTCTACACAACAGCAGAAGATGGAAAAAAAGACTCACAATTAATGTTTTATTTTATTATTATTTTTTTTTTTTTTTGCTTTTTTGGGTCACACTCGGCAATGCTCTGGGGTTTTTCCTGGCTCTGCACTCAGGAATTACTCCTGGTAGTGCTCGGGGACCATACGGGACGTGGGGGATGGAACCTGGGTCGGCACAGGCCGGCCGGCGTGCAAGGCAAATGCCCAGTCGCTGGGCTATCCTGCGCCAAGACTCACAATTAATGAACAGACAACAAGAGATAACTGGGATGAAGCCAATAGGAATAACATATGGATCATTGAGGTTCCAGAAGGGCAAGAAGAAAACCCTGATGAAGAAGAAACTGTCAAAGCCATCATTGCTGAGAAGTTCCCGGAACTAAAGAATGCTCACCTCCAGATTCAGGAGGCCCTTAGGGTACCAGCTGAATGAAACCCCAATAAGAATACTCCAAGACACATCTTAATTAGAATGACAAAAACTATAGATAGAGATAGAATACTGAAAGCAGCAAGATCAAGGAAGGAAATCACATACAAAGAAACATCCAAAGACTTACAGCAGAAACACTCCGATGAAACAATCTGAGCCCAAAAACAATGGTGTATATTGTGAAAAGGCTCAACTGCAGGCCTGACCAAGAATTCTTTACCCAGCCAGACTCACATTCAGATATGAAGGAAAGATACACAACTTCATGGATAAGCAACAACTCAGGAACTTCATGGACTCAAAACCAACTTTAAAAGAAGGACTGGAGGGTCTACTATAAAATAAGACAAAACCCAAAAACACAACAAGTTTAAACAGAAATATGGCACAAAATCCAATGACAATAATCTCTTTTAACATCAACGAACTAAATGCACCAATTAAGAGACACAGAGTTGCAAAATGGATTAAAAAATTGAACCCAACATTCTGCTGTCTACAAGAAACATATCTAAATAATCAGAGCAAACAGAGACTCAAAGCCAAAGGCTGGAAGACCATTCTCCACATAAACAACTCCTCCAAAAAGTCCAGTGTGGCCATACTAGTATTGGATAATATAGACTTCAGGCTGAAAAAATTTAGAGAGGACAATGAAGGCTATTTCTTATTAATTAAGGGGTATGTATACCAGGAAGAAATTATACTACTAAACATATATGCACCCAAAGAGGGGCCAACAAAATACTTAAAACAATTGCTAATAAACCTCAAAGAAGACATTAATAATAGCACAATAATAACTGGAGACTTCAATACTGCTCTATTAACTATGGATATATTGACAACTCTGAGATCTGGGCCC
>JAJIBD010034961.1:0-19047 GCA_021461705.1 Cryptotis parvus
ACCATGCTTTTGGGGGAAAATCCTACAACAATATTTTTTTTAGGATTAGATTCTAAACGATAGTCTTTCGCTTACTTAGAGGCTGTGTTGCTTCTGAGATTCTGATTGGAAAGTGGGAGACAAGTATAAGTATGTTTTTATTATTCTTGAAGAGTTTGTGTCAGAACTCACTTCTAGTGGAGAGTTGATATTCAGAGTAACTAAACCAATCTAAGCTTCAACCAAGACCGAATGCAGAGCAAGTCTCCAGTAGTTTTAAATTCAGCACCACGAGAGCAACAACAAAGACCATGATATGAGGCTGAAAGGTTTTTCGTTCAGTGTCTTGCCTTCTTCTTGCCTCTAAAGACAGATTAAAAAGGCACCATTCTCTTTGACATATGTAGTGTACAGTCACCTTGCCTATTTGATTCAAACACGGCAAAAGAATAGTGAGCGAGGGATGGGTTTGTGGGGCAATTTGCATATACATTTCCATTAGGGTTAAAGACATTTAAATCCACATCACCCCTGGACCATAGAATAATGAATGCACCATTATGGACAAGGCTTAGCGTGTGTTGCTGCTGCATTTGGCAGGTTTACATTTTGCTCTGGGTGTGTAATATTTTGTGACTCATTTTTCCTCAAGCATAGAGTAATAGGCTTTTAACTTTGCTAAGCTTTTTCTGCCAGCCCTTCGCCCCCCTGCTGTTCCATTATATTGAACTTGTAAAAGCAGGACTCTCAGTCCGGCTCACCCAGATTACCAAGGCAATACGGCCCTGCTGGGGGGCTGGTGTCAGGATAAGTGTTAGGAGGGAGCTTCCCATCTTGGCATGCTGTTCTCATCTTATTAAATTCAGCTTTGTGGAAGCAGGGAGCCTGCCTCTCAGTCACACTGGCTCAAGCCTGATCCAACTGCTACTGTCAGACAATATGAAAATAGGAACCACCACAGCTAATGGCAGGTGCTGCCTCACAGCTGAAAAAAAAAGCATGCACTGATTTTTTTTTTTTATGATTTCATGAGCCTGGATGAGTGTTACTTTACTGTCTTAGAAGCTTTATTGGATTTAAGACCCGATTCAGAAAACTTCATGTTCTTGAGAAATGAAACCAGGCTGTAAGTTGGTGGAGTGAATCTATGTTGAAGAATCCAAACTTGAGATTGCTTTTATCTCATTCTTTTTCTCTCTATCTTATGGATATTGAAGAAACCTGTGCTTGAACTAAAACAATTTCTTTAAGAGCATTTTAAGATCACTGAGAGTGCCCTAGAAATCTTCTCTGCTCCATAATTTAAGAATTGTATTTGAGTGTAACAAATTGGCAGCAGCTCCTTTTAGTTCTGTGAAACCAGTGAACAGAGACCTAGCCCCCAGAGCAAGTCACTGTAAGAATGAGAATGGTCCGTCTTTACTCTAGATTTCTGCTTAACATCAATTTGGCTATTTTTGTATGTATGGCTACAGAGCTAAGCACTCCACATCTAGTGATGAAATAGACAACCTTTGCATTACTCTTTTAAAGTTATTTTTTTGTGGGATGTGAGCATCATCTCAATATAATCTGAACTCAAGTTCCAGATACTTACCGTTTCTCCCATTGTTATTTATATATGGACCCCTGACTCCAGCAAAAGCTGGGCTGGTGGCGGGGTGACCAGTTGCCCTGATTATTGGGAGCCACCAGCATACACCAGTGTAGTGCAGTGCTGAGAGGGAGCATGCAAGTGCTGGGGATTGTGTTCAGTCCCATTTAAGCTATCTCCTTAGCCTCTTCCATTAATTTTAAACAGGCTCCATCATGATTCTTCTGCCTCTTTCAGTGGGTTTCTCTGTAGCTGCAGATAGGTTGGGATAGTGCTCAAGAATACAGTATTTGATCTGGAAACAACCAAAGTGTCCGAGAATCGATGACTGAATAAAGAAACTTTGGCATATCTATTAAAAATGTATAAAAAATATTTACTGTATCACCCAACTTTTCAGAGTGACCTTATATTTTGTTATAAAAAAAAGAATTTCCACACAATTTTATATGTGCATGATTGCCAAATATTCTTTTTAATTAAAAACTTGTTTCTTTAATTTTAATCATTCCAGTACTTACAAAATGAAATCTTGTATGGTCTTAATCTGAGGAATGTCAATTTAAACATTTTTTATGCTGGAATAAGTGCTAGTATATATCTTTGTTGGTTTGGTTTGGTGGGAACTATACCTGGTCATGCTCAGAGACTACTCTCAGCTCTGTGCTCAGGGGTCACTCAGCATGAGGTGCTGTAGGAGTTCAAACTGGGCCTTACATAACAAGTAAGCAATAGTAGTATTGTAGGAGCTCAACTCCAGCCTTGTAAAATATCAATCTGCTGTGCTGTTTCTCCCATCCAATAATTGTTTCTGTGGTGCTGGGGACCAAACTCCTGGGATCACATGTGCATGGCAAGTACTCTTGCTGAACTAGGCAAAATGTGCGTTGGACTTTGTGCGTGTTAAGTGCCAGGGAATCAAACCCAGGGCTTCACATATGCAAGGCAGGAGCTCTACCACAGACTCATCCTCTGCCCTGGTGCATCTTTCAACAGCTGTATAACCCCAGTGAAAGGCTTTGTAGAACTATCAACCCTGGTCTTTAGTAATCACCAAGAATTGTCAGGTTATTTTTCAAATGACCTGTAGGTAATAAGATGATTGTAAATGTGTAAAGTGTTTCCCACTGATACACTAATTTTAGAAAAAAAAAAGAGAACCATCATATCATATTATATCACATCACAAAGAGCATCATTCTGACTGAGACTAAACTTTAATGAGTGGATTTGTGGCATGGTATAAGGTTGGGTCATACTTGGCAGTTCTCAGGAGCTTTTCCTGGTCCTGTATATAGGAGTCACCTTTGGTGGTGCTCAGGGGCCATAGTTTATCCCTGGCACTGCAGGTTGCTGCAGTCAGCAGCTTACAAGGCTGGAACTTTAGTCCTTCCTCAGGAGTGGATCTTTCCAACAGTATTCTAAATGTATGGTAAATCACAAGGTAGGCCTTGAAAAAATCAAATTTGAAATCAATGGTGTAGTAAAAGTGCATTCAATTGGGGATGCAGTGAGTCCAAGAGCCAGTCACTCTGGAAGAATTTTTATCATCCCTAAATATGACTTTGTCATTGGAAATATACGAATGAGAAAAGGACATTTTTTCCTCCCTCATGGTTAAGAGTGATTGGGATCATTGGACAAGAATAAAACACTTTATTAGTAAGATTAAAATAATGGCACAGAACTATTTTTTCAATAAATCTTCTATTCAAGCTGGTTGACATTATCTATCCCTGCCTCCTGTGATCCTGGGAGATATATGGGATGATTTCAGTGTCTGGGGTGATACAAATTGTGACTTGAACTATAATCCATGCAAGAATGATGATGCTGAATACTTCAAAGATGGGTGATTTCAGTTTTCATGTTTTCTTTTAAGACAGTTTTATGATGGTAGATGAGGCCAAAGCTGACTACCGCTTGCCCAAACATAACTTCTGATAGTCCTTAGGAGAGGCAGTCACATTTGTCATATAATTATCTGTGTTCAGATGACTGGGATACAGTGGACAGGGAGCCCAAGTGATATATACTATTTCCACAGGGTTCATGGTAAACTTCACCCATAATCCTTGACTCTTGTTCCCAGACTCTTGTCAGATGGATGCAAATGGTAGAAGTCCTAGGAAATCACGGAGCTGCAGATGAAAGGAGCCTGGAACCCAGTTTCCACAGTGAAAGGTTGCAGGCAAGAGAAACAAACTTTAATGTGTATTAATTCCATTGGATATTGGCATTGTTATTGCATCTCTTTATCCATACTCATGCAGCAGGTATTGCTTCTTATAGCTTTCTGTAGAACTGCTAGATATTACAACTAGCATTTCTTAGGTGCTCCTCAGCAAATATTTGATGAATTGATTATCAAGAAATAAACAAGTAATTAATTAGAAAAAGTGATACATGAGTGAAGGCAAAGAAACTATTGCTTTCTTTATAAGAATACTCATCCTAGCACCACGGAAGATGTAATTTTAATTTCCTTTCTCACTAGGTTCTCATTTTTTTTGCTTTCTAATGGGCCTCATCGAAAATAACCAAATGGTTATTTATCAACAGTCTGTTATTGTTTTTTCTCAAGTCCAGATCCACACCTTTAAAATATTTTACTACCACAAAAAGTGGTACCTGATACAAACAAATAAAATAAAATTATATTTAGAAAGATATGCCCTGGGCTTTAATTGCAGCTTGGAATCACTGTCTTTAGTGTCCAAATATCAAAAACAAAATGGATTTAGGAAAGTGCTGTACAGTGTAACCCCATGTATTTACTGTTTCTCACCTCCTTAATAATCCACAAACTCAATACTTCTCACAGAAAACCCAGCAGTCTCACCCTGCTTCTCCACCAAGATTTCATAGCCAAAAGCTGTAATGAGGTCTCTTGCAAGTGCAGCTCCCATTATGTTTACCAAATATGTTATGGTATCTTTACAGAAAAAAATCTCGTCAACAGTGTGTGTCTCTCTGGGCACAGTTTACGGTTGATTCAGGCAACTTACACCATTTTTTTCAATTAATCCTCCCTCCCAAGTAATGTGCTAATCTGTACTGGGCCTCCTTGTCATTGGTGTGAATTATCTGATTTTTACTGTTTCCAAAAGCATTTTGCATATTTATAAAATGTTATCATTAAAATGTACAGTAGTTGCTCAGAGAGGGTTTCAAGCCAAAAAGTAATTAATTCTTTTCCAGATAAACCATTAGAATTTGAGTAGAGACTAGAAACTGGCTTTGTTTTATTACTTTTAGAAAAGTACAGACAATATAGACTTAACTAATAATTATATTATATACATTATAAACCACACATCTCTAAATTCACTTGAACAACAGAAAGTTGCTATGTATTTCAACAAAACTTGTTTGTTGGTAACTAAGTTTGAATTTATTATAGTTTTATTGGGTCACAAAATAAGTCTTCTAATTATTTTATTCATAAACAGAAGACACATGGGGTAGGCACAAAGTATAATTGTGAACATATTTCGATCAGAAAGAAGAATTATAGGAAGACAAAATGTTTGATAACACAATACATAATAAACTAGGAATCATCCTAGAGTCTTAGTCTGGGTCCCCTAGGATGAACCCAGAGCCACAGCAGAGCCTGGCAAACTACCCAGTGAGTATTCGATATCCAAAAACAGTAATAATGGACTTCATTCCCATTGAATGGAGACGTTACTGACTCCCACTCGACCAAATCAATGAACAACGGGAAGAGAAGTGACAAGTGGAAGGGACTTACTTGGTTGTAGGCAACGCACTGGGAAACAAGACAAAGAGCCATGTGAAAAGCTCCAGTGTCCTGGGAAGCACACCAAGACTCAAGAGAAAGCAAATATTTTTTTTCACTGTATCCATTTCTTTTCTCTGTCTATTCTCAAAGTTCATTCTAAAGGTAGATGGACTTTTGAATAGTTCAGCCTCATAATTTTCCAGCTTACCTGTCCACCTTAGACAATATAGTTCTCTGTCGTGGGTGATGCCAAACCACAGGAGAGATTTTCAAGGTTCAATATCCCAGAGTGTCTGTTACAGGCATTATCTGATGGACCCTGAAATCTTCGTGTTGAAGAGACCAGTCAGTATTTTGATGTGGGAGAAGGACAGGGAGATCAGCAGTGGGGGAAGGACAGTGGGAAGCAAAGTGTTAGTTGCTCTCTTGCATAGTCCAACTCTGGCTTACCTTTTTTCTGTTGAAATACAACAATCTGCTTTCTCATTCCTTGATAAAATTCAACTTTGGCTTCTTTTTGAGTTGAGGAAATGATAACATCTATACTGAACACATACTTTTTTTGTCATTACCATCTAAATGATACAGCATTGGATACTATATGCATGGAATTTATATTGTCTTAGATACTTTAAGTTATCTAGGGAAGATTTAAAATATTAAGGAGAACTCCACAGGTTATATACAAATCATACTCCATTTTTCCTAAGAGTCTTGACCCTCTTTGTATCGTCATATTCACAGTGGTCCTGATACTAGTCCTCTGGAATGCCAAAACTACCATGTGGTCGCAATTACATTTGGTACAATTATTATTTTCTCCTTCTCTGGACAAATTTACTATCTTAGCCTTTAGAACAGAATAGATACTCAATAATGGTGCTGAATGCATACTTTTAAAGATGGTGATGTTTGCTTACAACAGAAAGTAAACCTTTAGCTGGAGCTTAAATCCCTCACTAATTTAGAAGCTTGTATATTAGAGCAAAACTCTAAAGTCTCCTATTTCTATCCCATGTTGGTTTTATTGTTGTTGTTGTTGCTATTTCCAACTCTGGGGAGACGCCTATAATTTCTTCAAGTGTTCTTAGGGCTAGATATGCCATCTTCCACTGTTGATGGAAGTGTTTGCTACTTCCCTCACTTGTAGCAAACCATCCTCAAACCTGGCACCCTTCGTTTTTGTCCCCGTTGCTGTGGGAGCACAATCTGGCCTGCACTCAGCTGGGGGATTCTTTTGGACTCAGCTGGGCTCACTTTTGCACATACAGTCAGTCAGGTGCCCATGAACTGGATGACTGCTGACTGCCTCCAGAATTCATGGCCGTCTTCTGGGACAAGAAGTGACTTGGCTTCCGCTTATCCCCAGCAAGTTGACTGAGGCTAACTGGCAGCTTTCCAAGAGCAGAAGTTATAAAATGTCTTGAGGCCTAGACTCAGAACTGGCAGATCATCACTTGCACTATTTGCCAAAACAAACCACAAGTCACTAGAATCCTCAGTAAGCCTGAAAAAAGAAGGAAAGAAAAGACTCCAACTCTCGATGGCAGTAGCTGCTAAGTCACCTCCCAAACACCACTAATAAAAGCAGAGCTGTTGGTTGTGATCACGTCTATAATCTGCCAGACTCATCAAGAACCCTTTATCCACTAAAAGGACAATTTTCTCTGTGGAAAATCAAAATCATGTTTTATCTAATTACCAGCCTAATACATATATGTCCTTCTTTGAAGACCATGAAAAACAATATTCACCATTCTCCCTGCAACACCTGTTTTCCCCTCAATTTAATAACATTGATTTTTCCTTCAACTCTCTTTTATCTCCAAAAATGTGTTTGATAACTTTAGATCCCTCCAAAATTTATCTTTGCTAAGGAAAGATAGCTCAATTTGCTAGATATCTTTGAATTCTTGGAAAGTTGTCATATTAAAATTAAGTATGCTAGACAGTAATAATGATTATTATAATCAACAAAAGCTAATGCTAACACATAGCACATATTTGTATAAGACATGCTTATATGTAGATTTACATTATGAGGGTAATAATGTCTGCCTCCCCTTGATGTAAGTTATACAATTTTCAATCCCATTTTGTTTGTACACATTTTTTAATTAAAGCACCGTGATTTATAGCACTACTCATAGTTGCATTTTTGTCACTGATTTGATATTTTTCAGTACTGATCCTACCACCAGTGTCAACTTCCCTCTACCAGTGTTCCCATATTCTCCTTCATAACTGACTACCTCTGCTTCTCTGTCCCCAAACACATACACACACACCACCAACACCACCATAACCCAAACACACACAAACAACCACTGCCACTCCAGCCTAGCCTCTTAACAGGTACCTTTCTAAGTTGGTTGTTAAAATTTGGGTGTCCTGATTTCAGTGTTGTTGGCCCTGTGTGGTTAGGATATTTGAATCTGTCAATATCACCTTTGTGCCTGATTCCCCTGGCCTGGCCTGAGTCGCTTCTCATCTGTCTTTCCTACCCCTCTCCTCCAATTTTCCTTTCTGTCTCCTCCCTGTACTCTGGAGCCCAGGTTGATAGGGCATCTCCCCTTTAAAACATTGCATTATCTCTTCCAGTTTACGCTAGCCACCATATATTTGTGTTATCATCCTGTGTTTGTCTTCTTCCTCTGGATTATTTTGTTTACTGATATCTTTCTGCTCCATCCATGCTGCTGCAAATTGCATGATTTCATCTTTTGTTTTAGTGGTGTAGTATTCCATCGTGTATGTATACCACATCTTCATGTTCCACTGACCTGTCATTGGATATATAGGTTGATTCCAAATCTTAACTATTGTACTAAGTGGTGCAAAGAATAATGGTGTGCCTATGTTCTTTTGAATATCATTCCCCTTTAAAGAAGCTGGAGCACGGAAAGGTGAAACCAGGTTCATATGGTCAGACAGAAGCAGAGGAGAGATATATTTCCAGGCCACCATTCCTCAAAGCTTATGACCGAATCTGAAAAAGTGCACCTTCTGTATGCCTTTGTACAAATCACCCAACCTCTCTGAGCCCACATTTCCACATCAGCAAAGTAACAATGTTAATGAACCAGTGTGCCTAAAATATCTTGGGGAACTGTAAATCACTGTCAAAATGTAAGACATTATTATTATTGTTTGTATTATTACCCTGACATGGGCACACGCTTCACTTAGAACTTAAGAAGTCCAAAGCAGGCACAAATTGTTATATAGTGCCTATGTGCTATTTAAATGAAGGAACTGATGGTGTCTGTTTAAATGCAAATGAGTCTGCAGTGTTAATGAAGTCGACATCAGTGTGATTTTGGGTTAACTATTCTTATTTGAAATCTTATTTTTTCCCTCCAAATGTTCTTTCCACCATCTTTCTCCAGATAAAGACAATTCGTGAAATACGGAGAAATAAAGAACGCCAGCACCTCACAAAGCCTGTGCACCAACTAACTTCCTTGTGCTAAAAATTGTAGGACTCAACTTATGTATCTTACTTGCCACATAAATATTTTCTAATTGATATGTCTTCATCATCATGAACCCAATTTACAACATCAGGCGTGCAATGTGTTATTTTTTGGAGCAGTGCTGTATGCACTGGAAAAATTTGCACATGAGGGCAAAATGGAACAGACAATTGCTTTTGGGGACTGCACAGATTACTAGATCATTGCATACTAACAAAGTGCTAATTGCTCCTTTTGACCACAGGCCCAGTTTACAAAGCTTTTGCACAAATGTGCTCTATGCACTAAATTATAAAACTAACACTGCATTATTTCTCAGTACAGCTTGCAAATTCTTGTAGGACAGTATGCATTAGCATTAATTAAGCCAGATTGAGCTAGAAAGAGAGACAGAGAGACAGAGACAGAGAGAGACACACAGAGAGAAAGCTAGCAAGAGAGGGAGATACTCACAGTTTAGAAATAACAGACTGGATGCTAATTACTCAAGTTACAAATGTTGCATTTGTTCTGGGATGAGTCTAGTAAAGGCAAGTAGCATCTATTCTCAAGGCATGTATTGGGGAAAGTGTCCAATCTGCAATGAATATGAAAATTCATTAATAGCAAAAATATTAAGCAGTGATTAGCTCTAATTGGAGTACACTGTATCACATTCTTAAGGGAACTGTTTGCTAAATTTCAAATAAATGCTTCCAGTCTATGGCCATACCACCCTGCATGTGCCCGATCTTGTCAAACAAATGCTTCCAAAGCAGCTGAGAGAAGCTACCAAGAAGTAGCTGTTGGTCTATGTACAGACAGCTCAGAATCATTTCTTTGATTCTTTCTCTTTAATTTAGTATAGAGTTTTAATTCTTAAATGTTAAGAATTAGACTTATTCTTATTACATGTTTTTATCGTTTCAGAGTACCTGTCCATATGTTAAATAACATGAAATATCATAGAGACAATTATTTAATTTCTAATTTAAAAAATGTGTCAGCATGTAGTTTATGCTAAGTATTCAGTCTTTATCCTAAAATGAATCAGAGTTGATCTGGATGATTGATCCTAGACTACACTGACATAACCAGGCAAATGTCCAGATCAAGAAAAGGTGAAAGTATTGCAATGTAAACAGAAATGTATGGGGATAAAAGTATAACTTCCACAGAGAAGAATTAGGACAGGTAGGAAGAACAGGGGACTTTCATGATGCACCATGAAAAGTAAGCGCTAGTGGCTGTCAAGAGCTTGAGTTGAAAGCTATTAAAGAAAAGTGTCAGTAAATAAAACTATCATTCTAAATTTGGCAATGGCAAGGTGGTGGAAAGTCTTTAGAGTCAGACTTCAGAGGATCAATTACCTGTTCTCTTGGCAAGTGATCTCAGGGTTCTGTCATTGGAAAAGACATTCACTGGAGAAGAAAAGAGAATGAGGAAAAGGTATTGGAGAAAGAAAGACCTTAATTTCATAGTACCTTGTTCCCCCTCTCCCTCTTTCTACCCTCCCTATCACCCTCCCCCCCTTCCTTCCTTCCTCCCTCCTTCCTCCTTCTTCCCTCCCTCCTTCCTCCCTTCCTTCCTCCCTCCCTCCCTCCTTCCTTTTTCTTCCTTCCTTCTTCCCTCCTTCCTTCCTCCCTTCCTTCCTTTCTTCCTCCCTCCTCCCACCCCCTCCTCCTCCTCGCTTCCTTCCTTCCTTCTTCCCTCCCTCCTTCCACCCTTTGTTCCTTCCTCCCTCCTTCCTCCTTCCTCCCTCCTTCCTTCCTCCCTTCCTCCCTCCTTCCTCCTTCCTTCACTTCCTCCTTCCTCCCTCCTTCCTCCTTCCTTCCTCCCTTCCTTTCTTCCTTCCTTCCTCCCTTCCTTCCTCCCTCCCTCCTTCCTCCCTCCTTCCTTCCTTCTCCTCCCTCCTTCCTCCCTCCTTCCTCCCTTCCTCCCTCCTCCTCCTTCCTCCCTCCCTTCCTTCCTCCCTTCCTCCCTCCTTCCTCCCTTCCTTCACTTCCTCCCTTCCTCCCTCCTTCCTCCTTCCTCCTCCCTCCCTCCCTTCCTTCCTTCCTTCCTCCCTCCTTTCCTCCCTCCTTCCTCCCTTCCTTCCCTTCCTTCCTCCTTCTTCCTTCCTCCCTCTGCTCCTCCTTCCTCCCTCCCTTCCTCCTTCCTTCCTTCCTTCCTCCTTCCTTCCCTTCCTCCCTCCTTCCTTCTCCCTCCTTCCTTCCTTTCTTTCTTCCTTCCTTTCCTTCCTTCCTTCCTCCCTCCTTCCTCCTTCCTCCTTCCCTTCCTTCCTTCCTTCCTCCCTCCTTCCTCCCTTCCTCCCTTCCTCCTTCCTTCCCTTCCTTCCTCCCTTCTTCCCTTCCTTCCTTCCTCCTTCTTTTTTCTTCTTTCCTCCTTCCTCCCTCCTTCCTTCCTCCCTTTCCTCCTCCTTTCTTCCTTCCTTACTTCCTTCCTTTCTTCCTTCATTCCTTCCTTCCTCCCTCCCTCCTTCATCCCTTCCTCCCTCCTTCCTTCCTCCCTTCCTCCTTCCCTCCTTCCTTTCTTCCTTCCTCCCTTCCTCCCGCTTCCTTCCTTTCTTCCTCCCTTCCTTCCTCCCTTCCTCCTTCCCTCCCTCCCTTCCTTTCTTCCTTCCTCCCTTCCTCCCCCTCCTTCGTTTCTTCCTCCCTTCCTTCCTTTCTTCCTCCCTCCCTCCTTCCTTCCTTCCTTCCTTCTTTCCTTCCTTCCTTCTTTCCTCCTTCCCTCCCTTCCTTCCTCCCTTCCTCCTTTCCTTTCTTCCTTCCTTCCTTCTTTCTTTCCTTCCTTCCTTTCCTTCCTCCCTCCCTCCCTCCCTCCCTCCCTCTCTTCCTTCCTTCCTTCCCCTCCCTCCCTCCCTCCCTCCCTCCCTCCCTCCTCCCTCCCTTCCTTCCTCCCTCCTTCCTTCCTTCCTTCCTTCCTTTCTTCCTTCCTTCCTTCCTTCCTTCCTTCCTTCCTTCCTTCCTTCCTTCCTTCCTTCCTTCCTTCCTTCCTTCCTTCCTTCCGTTTCCATTCTCACCTGTTCCTGGCGTCTTTTTTAAAACTGTCAATACTTGGGAGGAACAGAACCTGGATCTCTTTCTCAAGGGTCAGTCTCAGGCTACTGCAATTCTTTTGCCTACTTGAACTACTTGAACAGAGCCTAGAAAATGATTCATTAAGAATATCAGGGAAACTATGACCAGCTCATATTTAAAGACTGATAAAATGGTAGCATATAAATATTTCATCATACTTTCTCCTAATTACAGCAATTTTACCTGTTTCTAAAAACTTAGTATGATTATGAATCACTAGGGGGATCTGGAAAAAACTCGTGTTTGTACTCACTAGGGCTAGTGTAACTTCAAGTTTGCTGATAAGGTCCATACTACACACTCAGGCACTACACTTTGTGAGGAATTAAGCTATCTCCACAATTACCTGAAAAACTGAACTGATGTTATACATGTTTTTCTTTGCTTAGGTTGCTTAGTTTCCTTCTTTTCCTTTTCCTATTTTCTTTCTTTCTTTCTTTCTTTCTTTCTTCTTTCTTTCTTTCTTTTCTTTCTTTCTTTCTTTCTTTCTTTCTTTCTTTCTTTCTTTCTTTCTTTCTTTCTTTCTTTCTTTCTTTCTTTCTTTCTTTCTTTCTTTCCTTCTTTCTTTCTTATTAGTTTTTCTGGGAATGTTTTCTTATGAGTCACATTCACAGGAATATTCATTTTAGCTTCAGGTTAATTCATCTTAATACAGAATCATAAGTTTGGCTTTGAACATGTCAAATTTTAAATGCCTTGCTGGGTGAAACTAGCCAGAGGGAAAAGGACAGATACAGAATGACTGCAAGGTGTATTTATTTGCAAGGTGTAAAGAAAATAGCATCATACCAATATCAAAGGATAGATAAAACATGGATCAGGAGGTCTTGTCAGTTGGTAGAACCTACTGCAAATGTGTGGGAGTCAGAGGTTAGGCAATCCAGAGAAAAGAACAGTGTACTGATAATTATTATAAATAATAATACCAGCGTAGAGCTGAGCTTTAAAAGTAGGCAAAAGGATATACATGATAACCTCTAAATGTATGAATTGCAAGCTGCAGCATATAAAAAGGAAGAGAGAGAAAAATAGAGAAAGATAGAGAAAGAGAGAGAAGTGAAAATTGCCTGCAGGCTGGGGGAGGAAATCAGGGGACATTGGTGGAGGAAAATGGGCACTGGTGGAGGGATGGGTGCTGGAACACTGTATGACTGAAACCCAAATATGAACACTTTGGTAGCTGTATATCTCACAGTGGTATAATAAAATTTTAAAAAATAGATCTATCTGTTGCTTCTACTGTAAGAGCAATCCTGGCCCACACATCCTGGATGTGCTCATTTAAATATATGCAATATTAAATTCTTTCAACTAATTGAAAAAATTTTAAAGTCTATGGAATAAGCATAAGGAAGTAAACACCCAAGAGGTAGTAAGCATTAGTGATAATCATGCCTTTCTGTTTCTATTTCTTTTTTCTTCCTGTCCTAAGAATACAGAACAACGAAGAGAGCTCTGTAACCTTATGTTTGTCTTCAACAATTTTAGGGATTTTACTGGATTCCAGTTCAAAAATCTTTGAAAATGGAGCATTTGAATATAGACATATGTAGCATGTCCAGTAGTATATAATGTTATCTGAGCACTTCTCAAACATCAATGCAAATGAAAAATGAACTATGGATCTTATGAAATACAGATTCTTATTTGAACTCAAATCTACTCAGGTAGATTTTAGTTGATGCCTGAGAATTTATATTTCTTTTTTGTTTTGGGGCCTCACCTGGCATTGCTTAGGGGTTACTTCTGACTCTGAATTTAGGAATTGCTCCTGGCAAGACTCAGGAATTACATGAGATACCAAGGATCCAACCCAGGTCAGCCACATGCAGGGCAAGAGCCCTACACACTGTACTATTTCTCCAGCGCCCTAAGTATACATATATATATATATATAGATAGATAGATAGATAGATATATCTGTATATATATACATATATCTGTATATATACATATATGTATTTACTTATTTAAATAGACAGACAGACAGACAGACAGACAGACAGACAGACAGACAGACAGACAGACAGATAGATAGATAGATAGATAGATGGATAGATAGATTGCTGACTCCCCTGGTGATACTGCTACTGATCTACAGATAAAATGTCTACCTTCTGACATGCAAGAATCTAAAACAAGTGTTTCAATCTACTCTTGTAGATGGTAAAAGTAGAGATATATTTGCATGTTATAAAACATTGTAATACTACTTTGTGTATTTATTTGTAAATATGATTTGGAAAATGAAAATATTATTTAGGCATACCATATGTTATGTGGCAGTAAGTTTTTTTTCACAGATTGTCATTTTAAAACACTGATCTATTTCTAGTCTTTGGAGGAAAGTCCATATTGTTTTCCAGAAAGGCTGTACCAGCCGGCATTCCCACCAACAATGGATGAGTGTCCCCTTTTCCCCACACCCACGCCAGCACTTGTTGTTCTTGTTCTTTTGAATGTGTGCCAGTCTCTGTGGTATAAAGTGGTATCTCATTGTTGAGTGATACCACTCCTGGGAATCTACTCTGGGAAGCCAAAAATACGCAGCGGAAACACCATCCCTACTTTTATGTTCATAGCAGCATTATTCACAATAGCCAGAATCTGGAAGCAACCAGAGTGCCCGAAAATCGATGACTGGATAAAAAAGCTTTGGTACATCTACACAATGGAATACTATGCAGCTGTTAGGAAAAATGAAGTTATAAAATTTGCCTACAAATGGATGGACATGGAGAAGATTATGTTGAGCCGAAATTAGCCAGAAGGAGAGAGACAGATACAGAATGACTGCATTTATCTGCATAACATAAATATATAGGTACATATTATGATACCAATATCCAAGATCAAGTGAAACATATATCAGGAGGTCCTGTCAAAGGTGTAAATTATCACAAATGTGTGGGATTCAGAGGCTAGGTAAGACAGAAATGGAACAGTGTGCTGACAATTGTTGAGGGTACTAATGCCAACCTAGAACTGAGCATTAAATAGAGGCAAAAGATACACATGACAACCCTTTAATGTATGTTCTGTAATTCATAGTCTGGAGGTGAAGGAAAAGAGAAAGAGAGAGAAATGGAAAGAAATCAAGAACCTGCCATGGAGCAGGGCTGGGGAGGGGGAGGGAACCGGGGACATTGGTGGTGGGAGATGGGCACTGGTGGCGGGATGGGTGCTGCAACACTGTTTGACCAAAACCCAAATATGAACTTTTTTAATTGTATATCTTTGTAATTTTAAAAATAAAAAAAATTTTAAAAAAAGAAAGAAAAATAAATAAATAGAAAACAAGAGGAAGAAAAGACATATTCATGATATTACAAAAAAAAATAAAACACTGATCTAAAACATATTTCACTTCTGAAAAATTCAGTAACAGCAGCAGTAGTAAAACTAGTCGTGGTAGTTGTGGTAGTAGTTGTGGTAGTGATGGTAGTAGTAGCCAACGTTTATTGTTTACATTTAGTAAATAGTTTTAACTTATCTTTTGTTGAACCCAATTTAAATTATTGTGCACATGCCAACTAATTTATTCTTCACAATGTCTTCAAAAGATGTATAAGAGTGAAAAATGGTTGGTCTTTCTTTAAAAAAGCTATTTTTTCTATATTGAGGAACTTGAGATATATAGGTGTTAAGATTTGTAAATCCAAATGTTTGGAGCTGACAAAACTACATTAGGGGCCGGAGCAATAGCACGACGGGTAGGGTGTTTGCCTTGCATGTGACCGACCCTGGTTCAATCCCCCAGCATCCCCTATGGTCAGCTGAGCACCGCCAGGAGTAAATCCTGATGCAGAGCCAGGAGTAACCCCAGAGCATTTCAAGGTGTGACCCAAAGAGCAAAAAAAAAAAAAAAAGAAGGAGAGACATAACTACATTAAATTCACTTTTGAAATGTGACGAGTCAAATATCTTACGTGGGAAGCCATGAACAAGAATCGGTAAAGGTGGATAAGGTGGCAGTGAATGAAGTAGACTCCATGGTGATGTCACATTACACCAGCCACCTATTAAAATTGCCAGATTAGCTTCAAAACTCAGTTTAACCCCTACTTCACCCCATCTTTATGACTCAGCTTTGAACAGTTAAATGACAAGGATGATTCAGGCTTTGAAATCTCTGTGAAAATAGAAGGTACCACTTCCTGTGCTCAGCAATATGTTTTCTTCCAAATGCCAAGAACCCACACTGAAAAAACACATTATTGCACAATACGTACAGAATATTCTGACTTAATCAAAATGAGTATTCCTTTTAATCTGATCCATTTCGACTTGAAAAACTTAGATGTTTCCAGTTATTGTGAAAGAAGAATATGTTGCAATTTCCTTGTTTTCAGAAATAAAAAACTTGTATTAAATCAAAAGATAGCCTATAGTTATTAAGCTAACATTTTTATTTTTTGTGAATTAGGCGTTCCAAACAGGTAACTGATTATAGTTTGAAATCATAGTATAGAAATATTTATTTTTATCTTACTAATGCCCAGAATCTTTTCATGAAACATGTGTTAAGCTTCCTTTTAAGGTATATATATTCAAAAATTATGGTTGTTTAAAGACGTATCAGAGAGAGGCAAATTGACTATATGTCAAGGAAATAATATAAGATGCCCCTCCACTCCAGATTAATTTAGGGGTATATAACATGTGTACTTTTTAATGGTACCATATATTGAAGTAATCATAAAACATCACTTGCATCACTTGTCTTCCCATTGTTCATTGAATTGCTTGAACGGGTTCCAGTAACATCTCCATTCATTCCTGTCACATGCTAGTGTAGGCAAAGGGCCTCTGCTCTCTCTAAGAACATGAAGAGCCTCAAACTTCATTCAGGTCATAGGAATGAAGTCTATTATTGTTACTGGTTTTAGCATATTGAATACAACACAGGTAGCTTGCCAGGATCTGCTGTGTGGGTGCTCTGATTCTTGCATTTACTCATGATGTACCGAGCAGCTGCAAAGCAGCTGCATACAATGGGGAAAGCCAGTAGAATCTCTGCCCCAAGTATTTGTATCTCTGGTTTATGGCCAACAGCCCGGGAGCAGGTTGTGGGTGGGTCCACCGTGCCTCCCGGATAGGATAGAGGTGGGGGAAAGGGACCCCAGCTCCATCTCCACAGAAGCCTGGTGACTTTAGCTGCCAAGACCAGCATACCTGAGTTTGAAATAGGCTTCTCTCTAGGGTGGGGGGTCTAAATTGCTGGGCTTCAGATTGGCTTTTCTCTTTGGTGGAGCTCTGATGAGCTGTGGAGTCTGGATATTGAATCATAAAGCATAATCATAATAAATACAATCATGAAAGTCCACTTTTCTGTAAAACCTTTTTTAGTACTCAGGGAAATGAAGCTGATAGATAAAATCAGGCAAGAAGGATTAGACTTCAGCTGTATGCATTATTCCTGTTTAGCAAATATAGGAGATGGAGCTAAGATCCAGGCTAGATGATAAAATATCACTGTATCACTGTTTTCCTGTATATCATCGATTTGCTTGAGCGGGCACCAGTAACATCTCAATACATCCTGTCACATACGAGATAGCCCAAGGGCTTCTGCCCTCTCCAGGAACATAAAGAGCCTCAAACCATTCAACCAGGTCATGGGAATGAGGTCTATAATTGTTACTTATATTTGGCATGTCAAATACAACACAGGAAGCTTGCCAGGCTCTGCCATGCAGGTGGGATGCTCTAGTAGTCACCTCAAAATTCGAGCAATTATTGATGAAGTGCAAGGCCACTTTGTGACTGCGTGAGCTGGGCTGTGATCAGTTCTTCTGCTGGGTGGAGCTCTGAGGAGAGGGGAGTCCAGATGTGGAAAATGGCGGCCCTCATGGTGTGGGGGTTCCTCTGGCTTCTTGCAAGGCTCTGCTGGGGTGTAGGGCCAGGGCTAAAACCCGCCATCCCTCCTGGATGCCTCGTGATTAGTTGGGCACAGGGAGAGCAAGTTGCAGCTCTGCCCTGTGTGTGTGAGTCTCTGGATCCTATATTTTACTAGATGATATAGTAAAATATAGTAAAATTATGTTTTGCTAGATGATAAATATATAGTGCTGGATATTTTTTTACTTTAAAAATAATGATTAGCTTTTAAGTAACAAGATTACAATGGATATACTTAACATAGTTATGCTTTTTCTTTTGATTTACTCAACTTTGCTGTTTTGGTTTCAAGCCACTGTCAGCTGTGTTTCATGCTTATTCCTAGCTCTCTATTCAGGGATCAGTCCTGGGAGTACTCAGGAGATCATATGAGACCAAACTGTTGTCGATGAACAAACTGGAGTCAGTTGCATGGAAGGCAAGTGCCTTAATCCCTGTACTATCTCTTCAATCCAGGTGGATTTGGTTTTTAGAACAGAGTGCAATTTTAACTAGAACTAAGAGAGAAATTGATTTGTGAGTTAACAAAAATTATTAGAATAGTTTGTATGGAATGACATATGTTATAGCTGTGGGAATTAACAGACTCTTTGTCAAACTTGATCACTTGATCATTTGACATCCCATTATTTGTCGATTTGCCTGAGCAGGCGCCAGTAACATTTCCATTTGTCCCTTCGCATGCCAGTGTAGCCCAATGCCATCTGCTTGCTCTAGGAATATGAAAAGCCTCAAACCGTTTGTTCAGGGTCTTGATGAAGAAGTCTGACTATCTTGGAGGTGGGCGGCCATGTGATCATGTTTAGAAAATCAGGAATGCCATATTTTCATGTAAAATTTTACAGAGTACACAAACTTATATTTAGAGGAGTTTTGCTTCTTCTTGTTGAAAAGAGATTCTCACAAATTAGCTTTCTGTGGAACTCAAAGCAAGAATTGAAAATTCTTTAACCCCTGGCTCCAGGGCAAGAGAGAAGACAAAGGAGCTCTCTGCCCTGGAGCTCCCAAGTTCCCCTGCTTGGGACTCAAGATGCTCCCCCACCAACCTGCTCCTAATTGCTATGGCTCTACCCCAGGACTCCTGCAGGTTTCACACTTCAAAACTCAAAATCATACAGATGTTAGCACATCCATGCAAAGTACTTAGTTTTTGTATATCCTACATAGAAGTACCAGGGTTCATTAGCCAGATTATTCCCAACCTCCACAAAACTTTGTGAACCACCACAAACAACCCTCACTGTACTGCCCAGCCACACAAGGAACACAAGTTGCAACCTGTAATGGTCG
>JAJIBD010034964.1:0-14100 GCA_021461705.1 Cryptotis parvus
GGTTGTTTGCCAAGTATAAATCAGATGGAATTTGGAACATGTAATGCGATTTGGAGACAACAGCTGGACTAGGCCAGTACGGAGGCTTTGGATCCACTTTGGTTGCTGTCGAAAGACCACATGGCACTTCATTTACAGATAGTCAGACTTCCTTATTATGAATTCTGGAAGGTGGTGGTTGAAGCCCTCTTCATATTCCTGAATCAACCAGAATACCATTGGGGCTAAAACAGCACGTGATAGGGTACAATGTTACTGGCCTTCTGCCTCAGGCAAATCAATGAATAACGGAGTTCAAGTGATCAAGTAATCAAGTGATGAACATAAAACATAAATATTTTTTGGAAGGTATATAACTAATCTGAAAGAAGGGCGGATGTTAAAACTGTTTTAATTTTGGCGTTCTGCCTTGCACATGAAGCTGACCCAGGTTTGATCCCCATGCATCTATATGGTTCTCTGAGCACCGCCAGGAGAGTGAGTTCTGATTTTACTTCAGAGTAACCCCTGAGAACTGCTGGGTGTGCCATTTTAAAAATGCTTGAAAGACCAATAACTGAGTAATCAAAGCCTAACTCAGTACAGGAAACACTATTTTTTTAGAAAAAGGTTTATCCTCAAAACAACAGCATAAGTCTTCCACAAATAAAAGAACACTTTTAGTCTACATTTATATTGAGACACTGTCAAGAAAAATGACTAGAAACTTAAAAATAATATATTTAAAAACTAGTCAAACTGTTAAAGCAATTTGCTTTGCTAAGATACTAATATAAGTTGACTCTATGAAGTATATTTCTGTATCTATATCGAAATACTATTTAATAAACGCAGCCCCATATAAATATCGATCATTTTATTTACGACTTTATTTTTACTGATTATGGATTTCAAAACTTACTTACAACATGTTGGAAACTGGAATGAGTGTCTCAGAATTGATTAATAGCCCAATTAGTTATTACAGTATCAAAGAATTAGAGTGTCTTACTGTAGATATCTGGAGATCACATATGAAGTATATAATATATTTAGTGCATATATAAAGTTATAAATATGAGTATTATTTTTTCCCTCACTTATGTTGGAAAATTTGTATGTTTTTAAGTTTATAAATTCATTGAACCATGAATCTTTGACGAAGAGAGCATCATTTTTTATTCTATTTTCCTTTACTATTTACGATTATTACTTTATTTTAAAACCCTGGTGTTTGCACCTCTTGCAGCTCAACCACTTTCAGCATGAGATAATACTCTGTTACGATTTTATAGTAGCTATCACTTGTATCCACTTGTCTTTGATATTTATCATTTCACTGGTGGAGGCGGGCACATTAACATCTCTTTCTAAAAATAATTTCCAGCGTGCTTGAAAGTGCAGCCCAAGGGCATCCTGCAGCAGCATACGCTGCCAGAAACTAAAGAGGGCTCTGGCTATTCATTCAACAGGCTGAGATGAGGTCTATAATTGATACTGCTTTTTGGCATATCAATATGACAAAGGACGTGGCACCAGGCTCTTCCATCTTGAGAGTATATTATCTGGTGTAACATGTATCATATAAAGTAGCTATATTACCCTAAAAATAAAAGAATAAAAAGTAAACTATAAAATGATATTTTATTAAACCCAATATACCAAAATCTTTATCAATTTGTCTTTTACAGCTTAAACTTTGTAGGGTGGGGGATGTGCTCAGTGCTTAACCACTACTTTGTATTCCAGGGATCACTCTAGGAAATCACATGCAGTTTGGATTGAATTAGGGGCAACCATATGTGAAAGCACACCCATACCCTACTTTGTTTGAGCGATTACCAAACAGAGTGTTTATAATATGCGTGGATGGATGTTCATTCCAAGTGAGTAGGAAACTAAGGTCTCATTCACTCTGCAATGGAACAGGAACGCTCTCTGAATGCAGCAGTTCTGTCAGCACTTTTCCAGGTCGAGAACCAGCACTTGATGAACAACCTAAAACCTGAGCTGCGCGGGAAGGAACGGCCGGAATGCAGCTGAGAGCATGGAAAAGCCATTGGAGCCTTGAAAGAACACTCTGGGTCTGGGCACATCTCTTCAACTCCACCATTCTCCTGCATTAACATAGGCCTCAGAGACCTGGGCCTATGAAAGCTCATGGATAGAGAATCTACTATTTGGAATCTCCCAAAGAGGAATCGAAAAGAGCTGTGCTTGGAATATCATACTGCCTCACTCTCTGATGGAAGAAATTCCTGAGCTACAACCTCCATCCGCTTGTTGAAGTCAGGGGCCGCTGTCTCATTCTCTGAGCATCAATCAAGGTGGGCTGGACATGGCGTTTGGAAGGCACACATGCTGGACTAGAAGATATTTGACCTTCAGTTGTCCCCGGATATCAAGATCAGTGACACTTCCACTTCCCACACACTACAAGTGGTGAGAACTTCTTCGTCAAGACCCACAGATAAGAAAGGTTTGAAGCTCTTGTATTCTTACGGCTTAACCAGATACCAGCCAGGCTACACTGGGACGTGATGGTCGTAAACAAATATTGCTGTCATCCGCTCAAAGCAAATGGAAATAATAACGGATGTATCAAAGTGATCAAGTGATCAAAAAACATTTTTATATTATATTTTTTCGCCCTATAAGATCACTGCTTAAAGGATTACAACATGACAGCACAACACAAAAAAGAACATTTTCTATGCACTCAATATTTGTTTACCCTAGTGATTACCATGTGGCTTTAACTTAAAACCTGCTACAAAGACGCGTGCTTCTGAGACCCTTCAGAGATTTTTTACTCAAAGTTGCAGTCTCTGAGTAACAGTGTTTGTCAATTTGAAATATTTTTATTATGCTTTAATAGCTTTCAATTTGTATAAACCTTATATATCTGAATGATTATAAATACAATTAGAATAATATCTAATTGCTGGTTCTAAGGTGATCGTAACTATTTCTGTCAGTAATATAATATATTATAAAAAGTATGATTATTAAAACAGGTACAGTCATGCAATCCAAGATAAGAAAAGAACTTTTCATGCTTCTGTTAAAGCTTTTATGAGATATCTAATTACCTTTATTTAAAGTATCTTGCTTTTCAAGAATGTTGGATACCGAGAAATCATTTCAATATTCATTCTTAAGCTTTCAGATTTATTTCCCATTCTAAATTTCAAAAATAAAATATCATTACATGCATAATATCTTCTAACATTGAACATCTACTAAGCTACAAAATGAATTCCACAGAAATAGGGATAGAAAATGAGGAAACATGCACAAGACATCTACATTCATTCACAGATTTTGAGATTTTTCCCAAGAATCTTTGTTTCTCCCACAATATTTGGTGATAAAATTTAAGCCATGATTTGAAGGAATAATAATACTGGTCATGGAAAGGTGCTCCATTTGGAGGTTTTCTACCACACTGAGCATTCGAAAGTAATTGCATGATTCCACCCAAAAAGAAGATATTTCTAGAAATGTCTGCTTTGTATTTTAAAATAAGGAGAATTAACTTTTAGATATTTAAGTTTTATATATAACTTTTAAAGATATTTAATATATAGAGGCTTCAGTAAATAACACTTAATTTACTTTGTCCAAGAATATCTGGTTCATGACGTCTTTGAGTATCTCGTTCACTCTTGCTTTTATCCTCCCACAAAAAACATATTAAAAGCTAAAACAGGAAAATACGATCAGTAGAAGGACCAAACAAAGGGACAACCGAGAATTTGGCATATCTGAGCCAGTGGATGAGCACAATAATTCTAAACTCAAACTAAAGTATAAACTAAAATGGCATACTTTTTTTGTTTTCAAAATACTTGAAGACAAATCATAATCTGTTTAATACAATTACTTTGGAGACTCATTGATAAGAAGTATATATATGATTTTTGATAATTCAAAAGCATTAAAAAGTATAATAAGGCCCATTAAAACAGTTCCTAATTTCCTTTTCCAAAACAATCAAAAATAAATTGGTATTAACATATACAAAAATGGAAGAAAGGAATAATATTTCTTTCCGTGAACATTATTTATTTAATTATTTTCAGATTGAAGTAGAAATCTGTGTATCTCAATAAAAAGATTAATGTCTAATAAAATATTACCTTGTGTATATCAATATTTGTGTTAATAGCATATTAGTTTTATCAACCCTGTACTAACTAAATCTTTGTATTGGAAAAATTCAGTCCTAAATACATTTTTAAAATCCGTTTTATGTGCCCACAATTTTCATGTGAAGTACAACACACATTCATGTTTATGAATCAATGTTTATGATAATTACTAGTAATGCTAGGTTTTAATGCAAATACATAGTGAAAACTTCAGATGGGAAAATAAAATAAAATACTTAGTTTTTTAGGAAAATCCACTATAGTATATGTAAGTAAAATAAAATATTGGTTTTAGTAGACAAACCAAATATGTATTGATTCATACATATCTGAGTCAATGTCTGAAAATATCTGAGATGTGAAATAATGTGCTCATGCACTACAATTCATGATGCCATGATGCCCAATTTAGGTTCAATTGAACATTTGGTTTCAATTCAACTTTGAGAGTCATGATCATTTGTTTTTTCAAGCACCATCTTTTTACCATAAACTTACATGAGGAGGATATACAATTGCAAAGATTTTTCATATTTGGGTTCGTCAACCCAATTAGCTTTTCTCACCTCTCACAGGTGCCATTTACCACCAATAACATCCCAGATTCCCTCCTCCTGCTGCTATGGCAGCACATTGCTCTCTCTCTTTCTCTTTTTCTATCTCTCTCTTCCTCCTCTTACACTGTAGATTACAATACATGCTTGTTTAAAGGTCATCATGTGTATATTACTGCCTGTATTTAATGCTCAGTTTTAGGATTGAAAGTATTAGCACTTTCAGCAATTAGCAGTCATTGTATATCTGTGACTTTCCTTCTGGCTAATTTCACTCAACATGATCCTCGTGTGCAATTCATTTACAACGCAAATTTCATAACTTCTGTTTTCATACTACAACTATGAGTGTCCATTGTGTAGATACTGCGTGATTTTCTCCATCAGATCATCAGTTCTCAGGCACTTTGATTGTCCCCATGCTAACAACCTCTGTTTGCACAACTCAGATGGATCAGCATTTTCACTGCCGACATTTTGGCAACCCGGAATGCTAATCCCAAGAGCGACGCAGCCTTTGGATTCTCCGTGAGGCTTGACATACAGTCCTCCGGAGGAATGTCCATATTGTTTTCCAAAGAGGCTTCGCACCAGTCAACATTCCCTAACTGCAATGGATGAAAATCACTTTCCTCCCTGTCCATGCCAGCACCTATTGTTTTGTCTTGGATGTGCACGAGTCTCCAGTGGTGTGAGATGATATCTCATTGTTGTCTGCGATATGCATCTACTAAATCAGATTAGTGATAGTGAGTACCACTAACATGCACATAAGCATTTCAATTATTTTATATCAAGATTCTGATTTGTTTCTTCTCCCACGTACTTCCAGTTGGCTGTTTTCTTATTGCAAAGAAGCTCAACAGTGCCTGATACATCCTGGTTATCAACCCCCTATCAGTTGGGTATTGGGTGATATTCTCCCACCCTGTGGACTATCTTTGTATCATGGTCACTGTTTTTTGAGTTTTTAGCATTTTAGTTTGTGTCATGTTTGTTTGCTTCCAGATGCTTTTATTAATTGTTTATCTTGATGCCTTTGCTTCAAATGCGTGGGGTTTTCCTATATTTTCTTCAGCATATATGAATCAGACTGATATTGAGATCTTTAATCAAATTTGATCTGACTTTTGTACATGAGTTACAAACACAGGTACAAATTCATTTTCTTACGCATAGCTGCCGATTACTGTGTCACCATATTGAAGAGGCTTTCCCTGCTCCATTTGGTTTTTTACACCTCGAGTAAATATGATTCATGAGTTTGTGTGGATGGGTGTCAGGATACTCGATTCTAATATACTTGGGTGATCACCAGTTGTTTTTATTACAATACCAGTATACTGTTTTTCAATTACTACTGCTATATGACTGGACTAGATGCAGAGAAAAGATGATACCTCCCATACTCTTTTTGCCAAGTATTGCTTTAGTTAACTGTAGGGGTTTATTATTACATACAAATTTCAGGAGTGTTTGGTCAATTTCTTTGAAATGCTAATGAGTATCACCTTATGGAACCCACATTGAACCTGCCTGCATAAAGCCTAGGGAATATTATCATTTTGACAATGTTGATTTACTCCCCATCCATGAGCAGGGAGCTGTATTTTGTTTCTCGTGTCCTCTTTTACTTCTTTAGGTGAGTGTCTTTTCTTTTGTACAGATTCTTTACACTTGGTTAAGCTGATTCCTAGGTATTTGATTTTCCTGTAGTACAATTGTGAATGGAATCTTTTCCCATTATCCATTTCTTCTCTTTTATTATTTATAGCATATAAGAAACCACCGACATTTTTTTTTTTTTTGCTTTTAGGTTAACACCCGGCAATGGGGTTTCTACTGGCTGCCTAAGGAATGTGTTCCCTGGCGGTGCTCAGAGAGACCATATCAGTTCCGGGGGGTCCGAACTCGGCCAGCATGAGCCGACCGGCGTGCAAAGGCAAGCGCCCTACACATAGGACTATCGCTCCAGACCAGCCACTGACTTTTGAGTATTAATTTTGTACCCTGCCACTGTACTATCCAAATCTATTGGAGAACTGCCAGAGATTTTAGTGAAAAGTTTAGGTTTTAGGTATAATTTCATGTCATCTGCTGTAGTGAAGATGTGATTATTTGTTTTAAAACAGCTAATAAAATCTGAAGGCCGACAAAACGGACCCAGGAGAACTGTCTGAATGATTGAAATCTACAAGCGTGTGGGGGGCAGAGGGTTAGTCAAGATAGTAAAGGAATCAGTCAGCCAATAATATTTGGAGAGTTATTATGGCTTCAGGGTGAGGATTGAGAAAGTAGATAAAGGAATATAATGATACTCCGCTAATATGTAGTGCAAACTGCAGTAAATGCAAGAGAGAGAGAGAGAGAGGAAGAGAGAGAGAAGGCTGCCTGCCATGGAGGTAGGAGGTTTGGGTTAGGGGAAATAGGGCACATTGGTGGTGAGAATGGGCACTGGAGAAGGGATGGATGCGCACGGCAACACATGGTATGACTGAAATGCCACCCTGAATGGCTTTCGCATGGTGATATGTGTGAAAAGCAGCTTTCCTAATATCCTACTACATGTTCCAAAACCCTTTAATTTATGATTAAAATAAGTTGTCAACCTGAATGTGCACGAAAAGTATAAATTTTGTATTAATTATTTTATGGAGCATATACAAATTTAAAGATTACGCCCTACTAAACAAGAGTGATACCTTTTTAAAAAGTTACTTAATGAAATTATCCTTTTGAGTGAGATAAGTGGGGAGGAAGAATAACACATAGTAAAACCATTTCAATTTGAGTTCTCCACAAGGCTTAGAGAGAAGTTAAACCACTGTGACCAGTCATTTTATCAATCAGCCAGTGGTGATGTTATGTGTCAGTTATTGTGTTGCTGTGTGATCTTCACAACAATGCATTCTTGATAAAGACCTGTGATTTCTAAAGGGTCTGATGTGGTCCTTCTTTGGTTGGCAAAGGGTTTACCAAGAAATTCTTGATAACCTAGATGGAAGGAAGAAGTGTCTGTATCTCCATGCCTACTGCGCTGAAGGGGTAAAAAACAAAGAACACATACAATACACTTTTCTGGTAATATTAAAGTTAAATCAGAAATTTGTTGATTGTAATGGAAGAAAAATGGGAAATGAGTGTTTATCTAACGATGGGAGGCTTTGAAATTCTATAAAAATAGAAGACACTTACTTTTGCTGAAAATCTTTGGGATTTGAACCTACAATTATGCATGAGTCCACATATCTTTGCATTAAAATGCTATATATTTTTACTTTATTTAAGGGAAGTAACATCATGGCTACCTAAAGTTAAAGCCTACTTAAACAGGTTGTTTTCTGCGCCTCCTGTTCTTTACAGTGTATATTTCACTTTATTTGTTAAAGAACAACAATTTTGATAGGATGGGATAATACTCTTCAGAGAAGTGACTCAAAATATAAACCATGACTTGGTGGGGTGCATGGAAATCAAAAAGTTTGCTTCTACCTACTAAGAGCATGCTCCTAGAAAAGCATCTTTTGCATGGCTCTACCGCAGTTAACCCTTACTAAGAGATAACAAAAACAAAAAAGTTTTGTTAATTTAATTGGCATTAAGTCTTAATCCATTTGAAGAATGCCCATGGAGAGGCATAACTGGTTTACATCTGACAAAAGCCCAGGAATACTCTGGCTCTGTGCTTAGGATCAGCCTCTGGAAGGTGGTGGTGGGGCCACCACTATGTGTTTGCCAAATGACAGTTGAACCAGGGTGCGTTGCCTTCAATACAAGAATGGCACTCTCCACCCTGTGCTACTATCTTACATTCTTGAATCTCCTCTATTCTAATTTTGCATGTATTAACCTCTGTTGTTACTTGGAAGTCACCCAAAGAAGGAGTAAAGAGATTTTAGCCATTTCTTCCCTAAAAACTAGAAGCTATGTTTGTTAACTATGACACCGAAGATTTTATCTTTAGAGATCAAACATATTAATATATGAGAAAGGAAATATCAGGAATAATTGGCTGTGGTTCAAGAATCCCTGGGTTTCAAATCTTTGAATTCTTATACATATTCTTTCTCAAAATGCCTAATATTAGAGTTTTGCCCTGCAGAAATCCTTTCATTTAAAAAAATTTGATCCTGTTAAAATAACAGTTCAGGGCAGCTCTTTTTATTGAAATAGGTAACAATTCCTATCGGATTGGCTTAGTCTTGACACTATAAGATAATGGGGATTGAGCGCTGAGAGCTGGGGCAGGCTGCCTGACCATGAGTGCTGTGCTTTGCAGATGGTAGAGGCGCTAGCGGCGACTCGATGCATCACAGACACACCAGCTCCATAGGCGAGTACTTATAAGGCTGCATTTTAATGTGACACACATGTGTTGAGCCTTCCACCGTGATCCCCTCACAGGCAATGCCTAGAACTGTGTGAAGAACTAGTACACCTGAAGAGACCTGTAGCCAAACAATGAGTCCTAGCCCAAAACTGGCCAAGACGGACGGCACAAGAATGCTCACTGGATTTGGCACTCCAGCACAAGGCAGCTGGATCGGAATGCCTGAATGGAGTTGACCCCTTAAGTCTGGAGAAGGTGTAGTATGACAATAGGGCAATTGTCTTAGAAGGATTAGATGGGGCCATGAATATCACACTCTTCAGTGTAATGCCATCCCCCATGGAGATGATAGGATAGAATCGAGATTGCCATGTAGCGTGGATTGTGTATGGCAACAAAACGATCATAACTCACTTCAGCTAGCGCTCTGGTTATCTGGGAGAGGTGTGAATAAAGAACACATCTGAGCCGAGCAGCCATCAAAGTTAATCTTGCATTATATCAAACCAAAGAATACCCATTACAGTGGGCGGTGTAGACACAGAGACACCAGCGCCTCAGTGATGGCCAGCATCAGCGAGGAATAGGTACATGTGAGCTCTGTGTTATCAACTACGCTTCACCATAATAAGGCTGTTTCCCACAATGGCCGCCCAAGTACATGACAAAGAAGGGCATGGAAATGCACACCTATTTCTGATCTACAGACCTGAGTTTTCGACTAAGAGGCATGGTGCAGAAATCTACAACTTTCTAACAGCTTTCCAGTCCCATGTTTCCCTGAAAGCAGCTTTCACACATGGTTGGAAAAAAAAAATAATATCCCTGCAGGTACCTCAAATGCAGAATAGCAATTCTTCTGTTGCTGCCCATCTCTGAGGTTGAAATCTGTTTTGCTTTGTTTTTTTTTTTTTTTTTTTTGCTTTTTTGGGTCACACCGGCGACCTCCCGGGTTTCCCTAGCTTTCACCCATAAAATTATGGCGTTGCTCTCAGGGGACCATATGGGATCATCAGGATCGTTGGGCGGCATGGGCCGGCAGCGTGCAAACCAATGCCCTACCCGCTGGACTATCGGCTCCGGCCCCAAGTTGAAATCTTGAGCAAAGTATAGTAACTTTTACAAATTTCCTTTGTGCTCTTTTGTAAAATAGAGGTTAAAATGCTTCTGCTTTAAAAAATAAGATACTAGACAACATGTTGAAACACCAAATGGCACTTCAGCTTTATGACCTCTATTTTATCCTTATAGAAGACCTTCAAAAACTTGGAGATATATTTATTTAAAAAAAAAATCTTAATTTCATAGAGATCTAGTTTTTAGCGCTGAGATCAAAGAACGCACATTTTGAGAGTGATACGGATCCAGATTCAGTTGGATCTAAGATTGAGTAATAAGAAATAGCTGATTTTTAAGAAAAGAACTGAATGATATGAAGAGCTTTTCTATTGGTCAGTATACCAAATTATCAAACAAAAATATACATGAGTTTAAACAAGGTGAAAGTAAATTAACGACCCCGGAGCAGACCTATAATCCAAAACACACTTCTTGCATACATACATAAAAAAATAACTAGATTCAGAACCACTGAGGAAGCTTTATTGAAGTGACAGTTGAAAGACTGACAGACTGGATTCACAAATGGCTTCACACAGAGCCTCAGAGACAGGAACTAGCTAGGTGGGGAAACTCAACCTTCAATACCTTATTCCCAGAAGTCAAGGCCTACAGAGTCCCAAATGTCTGAGTAAGATGCGCTATGCTGATGTCGAGGGAAGGAGGTATGATCTTCTACTTTATGGAGGCAGAAAGGAAGAGCTCCCCAAAGATGCTTCTGCTTTTTCTCTAAAGAAAGAAAATAACATCCGACCGATAGAAGTTGAAATCATAAATTGAAGCAAATGGGAGAAAAATTCTTTCCTTCATTTTCCATTGTACCCATTCCCAATGCCTCAATTATCTGGTCTAAAATTAAAACAATTTGGAATTTGTGATGACTGGCACCTACAATATTTATTTAAAAAGTTATATACATCAAAGTCTAGGTTTTAAAACCTAATAATAAATTTTACAGTTCAGAATTAAAAGCAAAGTTTTCTGAATCAGATTCAATCCCTATGAGAACTAACGAGAATATTATGAGCCCTCTATTCACATTTCACTATTGCTTTTTGTAGATAATTCACTCCTATAGCATCAGCAAGGATCAGAGTACTCTATGAAGTGACAACAAGATTGGCACAAATCATGAGATTCAGTACAACACAAAACTGGGTTTGAGTCCCAGTTTTAACACCTTGCTTATAAACACTACATGGGTTTGAAGTATTGCTTTACTTCAGTTAAAGAGTTCAGTACTGGGAAGAATATTTTACCTGCCTGGGGATGAGATCAAATTAAAATGATGTGAAATTTTAGTATGATAACATCACACAATACAATCAATTATTTCATCATGTTTCTGAGATTTTTGTTTCATATCGCACTGTAGGCTAACCAAAACTTTAGGAACTTCCCTGCAAAGCAGGAGCCCTCCTTTATATCTTCCTTGTTGTTTAATTTTAAGTGAAAGAGTAAAAATATCATTGCGAACTTGTATAAGTGATGGAAAACTTTCTCTTTTTGTCAAATGGTAGCATATTGTGGTGGGAGTGCAGGAGGAGATTTAAAAGGATATAGAAAACCATCCCTTTCTTTGGAGTAGATCTTTGAGTATATATGCAAAGAACACTGAGAACTTATCCTTTTTTCTATCATTTAAAGAGTTAAGGGTTGGACAAATTGTGAGTGAAAGCTGAGGAGAATGGATTTCAGGATACAGGCAGTCCAACAGTAAAATCCTAAAATTGTATGGATTTGAAAGAAATCCTTTTTGATTTGGATACAGAAGTTCCTACTGAGGAGACAATTTTTGAGAAATTTATGAAATTAGTGAATCAGAGATTTGCCGATGGCCGATGGCGTGAAAGGTGTATAGGCATTGGTCCAAATCTAATTCCTTTAATTTTGCATGACCAAGCATTTGAAAACACACAACTTTCTTCCACCCAGTAATATAACACTGAAATTAAAATAACAACTTATCAACTATCTTTTAGATTATTAGAGTCTTGTAAAAGCCCTAACACCCATTCCCATTAAATAACAACTTAAAAACCTGTAGAAGAAATTACAATTAATTTTTAAATGCCTTGAAATATAATATCTGTGAAAATAATTCAAAAAGCTAATTTAAAATCCATCTATATGTAAGTTATGGAGCTTAGATCTTCTGAATGAAAAATAAAATGATCTTACTGAAACCGAAATACATTGCTCATTTTTAAATGGAATAAAGCTGCTAGATGATTTTTTTAATCATTTGTTCCCATATTTTAAAGAAGGAATACAAAAATTAAACATGTCTCATCTAACGAAAACAGTATAAGAAGTCGATAGACTTTCTCTGAAACGCTACAGTTTTAATATTTTGATTATAGAGAACTCTTACACTGAGCATACCATCATTTGTTATGACACCAGATCATTTTTACTCAAAAATTTTGTTTATCTAAATTTTAAGGAAATGATCTGTTTTATATTTCACCCCGTTAATGATAGTAAAAATCTGATATTGAGATGTTAAATCATTTTTTGATCTGGGGTTTTGTAGATCATGGTGAGCTTTAGACAGAGGGTAAAAATTCATTCTTATTACCCAGTTTTCCCGCTTTCATTTGTTCAGAAGGAGGCACCCTTTACTCAGTTTCTTACTTTTTGCTCCTTTGCTAGACCACCTGATGTCTATATATTGAGAATGTGTCAAGATACTCAATTCTATTTCATATGTCCACAAGGTCTGTTTTTCTCCAATACCATGCTGACTTTAATTACACTGCCTTGTAGTACAAAGTATAGAAGTTGGAGCTGGTGATGTTCTTTTTCCCATCTTTCTTCCACCCCAAGGATTGCTTTAGCTATTCATGTAGGGATTTTTATTCCATGTAATTTCAGGAGTGTTAGATTAATTTTCTTTTGAAAATATTATGAATTATATCACCTCAAGGACTGCATTGAATCTCTGCATAAAGCTCTAGGAGTTTTAGCTACATTCTGTTCTCACGATCTTTTGATCAGGAATAATGATATTTCACCCTAAGCAATACTACTTTGTTTCTTTTGGCCCATTTTGAGTTTTAATGTAAAATGTCCCTTTGCATTCTTCCACCTGATCATTTGATCACTTGACATCATTAACATCTGATTTGCTCAAGTGGATGCCAGTAACATTTCCATTGACCCTATCACGTCAACCCTATTGGGCCAGTGTGGCCCAATGACATCTGCTTGTTTCAGGAATACGAAAAGAGCCTCCAAACCATTTTGTTCAGGGTCTTGATGAAGAAGTGACAACCGCTGGGAGGTAAGTGGTCAATTTTTTTGAAGAATGTCATGGAGTATCCTTATAGGGACTGCATTGAATCTGGCCACCATGAAAACTTGCTGAGGAGGTATTCCATTTTGATAATAGTAATTCTCCCCATCCATGAGCAGCCATGAATGTGAGCTTTCTGTTTCACCTCGTGTCTTTCTTTTATTTCTTAGGCAGAGTGCTTTTAGTTGTGTTTTTATACAGGTTCTGCTTACTTAGTTAAAGCTGATTCCTAGGTATTTGATTTTCTGTGGCACAATTGTGAATGAGGTGTCCATATTTTTATATCATACTATCTTTTCTTTTGTTATTGCAGTATTCTGAGATGCTGGAGAAACCACCAACTTTTGGATGTTGAATTTTGTATCCTGCCACTCTACTCAAAAAAATATTGTTTCTATGGAGATTTTGGTAGAGAGTTTGCAGGGTTCTCTAAGGTACTAAATATCATGCCATCTACCACGACCAATAGTGGCTTGAAACTGCTGCTTACCTCTCTGGATGCCCTTAGTAATACCTTTTCTTCTCTTATTGCTAATGGCAGATACTTCCAGAACGACACCAACAGACCAAGAGATGATGGGCAACCTTGTGCTTGTTGATATCAGGGAAGGCATTTATTTTTGCCTGTGAGAATGATACTCACTGTGGGCTTTTTGATAAAGATGG
>JAJIBD010034965.1:0-38281 GCA_021461705.1 Cryptotis parvus
TGTTAAGACCCTGAAGGAACAGTTTGAGGCTCTTCATATTCCTGAATCAACCAGATGCCATTGGGCTACATTGGCACGTGATAGGGTCCAATGTTACTGGCGCCTGCTCGAGCAAATCAATGAATAACGGGATTCAAGTGATCAAGTAATCAAGTGATGAACAAAACATAAAATATTTTGGAAGGTATATAACTAATCAGAAAAAGAGGGCCGGAGTGATAGCACAGTGGGTATGGCGTTTGCCTTGCACATGGCTGACCCGAGTTTGATCCCTGGCATCCCATATGGTTCTCTGAGCACCGCCAGGAGTAATTCCTGAGTGCACAGCTAGGAGTAACCCCTGAGAACTGCTGGGTGTGACCCAAAAAGAAAATAAACTTTAAAAAATTAATAACTAATCAAAATAATCAGTACAGGAAACACTATTTTTTAGAAAAAAAGTTTCTCAAAACAACAGCATAAGTCTTCCACAAATAAAAAATTACTTTTTTAATTATATTTATATTGGAACACTGTCAAGAAAAAATAAAGCATAGAAACTTAAAAATAATATATTTAAAAACTAGTCAAACTGTTAAGCAATTTACTTTTTGCTAAGATACTAATATAAGCTGAATATCTGAAGTATATTTCTGTATCTATATCGAAATACTATTTAATAAACATTTATAAATATGATCATTTTATTTATTTATTTTTATGATTATGGATTTCATTGCCTAGCATGTTGGAAACTGGGATGCAATTGTCTCAGAATTGATTAGCCATTGATTAGTTATTACAGTATCAAGATTAGAGTGTCTTCCTGTAGATCTGAATCACATATGAAGTATATAATATATTTAGTGCATATATAAAGTTATAAATATAGAATATTATTTTTTCCTCACTTGTGTTGGAAAATTTTATGATTTTAAAGTTGTAGAATTCATTGAACAGATACTGATAGAGAACATCAGCTTTTTATTCTATTTTGCTACTACTTCTATTTGTTACTTTATTTTAAACCTGGTGTTTACTGTGTAATAAACATACAACATGAGATAAATATATATTATGATTTTATAGTAGCTATCACTTGTATCACTTGTCTTCCCGATGTTTATCCATTTGCTGGAGCGGGCACCAGTAACATCTCCATACGTCATTTCGCAGGCTAGTGTAGCCCAAGGGCATCTGCTTGCTCCAGAAACAAGAAGAGCCTCAAACTATTCATTCAGGCATGGGAATGAGGTCTATAATTGATACTGCTTTTTGGCATATCAAATATGACAAAGGTAGCTTGCCAGGCTCTTCCATGCGGGAGAGTATATTATATAGTGTAATATGTCATATAGTAGCTATATTACCTAAAAATAAAAGAATAAAAGTAAACTATAAAATGATATTTTGTTAAACCCAATATACCAAAATGCTATCAATTTGTCTTGCAACCCAAGCTTTGTGGGGGTGGGGGATGTGCTCAGTGCTTACTCCCTCACCTTGTATTCAGGGATCACTCTAGGGAAATCACATGCAGTTTGGATTGAATTAGGGGCAACCATATGTAAGGAAGCACATGCCCTACATAGCACAAATTTTTTAAATGAGGTATTTTATATTATACGTGGATGGATGTTTGTTCCATTAGTGAAACTAGGTCTCATTCACTCTCAATGGAACAGACATCTCTGAATGCAGCAGTTCTGTGTACCTAGGTCGAGAAGTCAACATGATGAACAACCTAAAACCTGAGCTGCGCAGGAGGAAGAGAGCAGCATGGAATGCCTTCAAGAGCATCGAAGAAATAGCTAAAAGACAAAGAACCTCCGGTTCTGGGCACATCTCTTCAACTCCACCATTCTCCCTGCATTAACATAGGCCTCAGAGACCTGGGCCCTATGAAAGCAGGATGAGAATGCTATTTGGGTCTCCCAAAGAGGAATCGAAAGAGCTATGCTTGGAATATCATGCCTCACTCAAGTGGAAGAAGGAATTCTGAGCTCCAACCTCCATCACTGTTCCAGAGTCAGGGACGCTGTCTCATTCTCCCAGGCATCGAAAATCAGGTGGGCTGGACATGTAATGCGATTTGGAGAACACCGCTGGACTAGAGATGTTACCGACTGGATCCCACAGGATGTCAAAAGGTCACGTGACCGCCCACCTGCAAGATGGTCAGACTTCTTCGTCAAGACCCTGAATGAAAGGTTTGAGGCTCTTCATATTCTTGAAGCAACCAGATGCCATTGGGCTACACTGGGACGTGATAGGGTCAAATGGAAATGTTACTGTCATCCGCTCAAGCAAATCGATAATAACCGGATGTCAAGTGATCAAGTGATCAAGTGATTTTATATTATATTTTTCCTTGTAAGATCTGTAAAATCTGGTTACAACATGACAGCACAGCACAAAGAACATTTCTAGCACTCAATATTTGTTTACCTAGTGATTACCATATTAGCTTTAACCCAAACCTGCTACAAAGGAACTGTGCTTCTGAACCTTAGAGATTTTTACTCAAAGTTGCAGTCTCTGAGTAACAGTAAGATTTGATAATTTTGAAATATTTTATTATGCTTTAATAGCTTTCAATTTGTATAAACCTTATATATCTGAATGATTATAAATACAATTAGAATAATATCTAATTGCAGTTCTAAATAGTGATCGTAACTATTTCTGTCAGTAATAATATATATTATAAAAGAAGTGATCATGAAAGTAACTACTAAAACCAAAATTTGATCACTTAATCCAAGATAAACTTTCATGCTTCTATTTGTAGCTTTTATGAGATATCTAATTACTGCCATTTAAATCTTAACAAGAGATATTGGACCTGCACCAAGAAATCATTTCAATATTCATTCTTAAGCTTTCAGATTTATTTCCCATTCTAAATTTCAAAATAAAATATCATTACATGCATAATATCTATAGGTAGTATCTATAGCTCAAAAATGATTCTAGAAATGAGGATAGAAAATGAGGAAACATGCACAAGACATCTACATTCATTCACAGATTTTTTGGATACCTTTCTAGAAGGAATCATTTCTCACAATATTTGGTGATAAAATTTAATGAAGATTTCTGAAAGATAATAATACTGGTCATGGAAAATTCGTTGGAGGATTTCTAACCTACAGGCATTCAAAGTAATTGCATGATTCCACCCAAAAAAGAAGATATTTCTAGAAATGTCTGTACACAATTTTAAATAAATTAACTTTTAGATATTTAAAGTTTATATATAACTTTTAGATATTTAATATATATGAACATTAAATCTTTTTGCTTAAGTTGCTTTGTCCAAGAATATCTGGTTTTTCTAATCTTTACAAATCTCATTCCTCCTTTTTACCTGCTCCCCTGCAAAAAACATATTAAACTAAAACAAGGAAAAAATGATAAATGAAGACCAAACAAAGGGACAACCGGGAATTTGGCATATATCTGGGTGAAGTGGATGACACCAATAATTCTAAAACCAAACTAGAGTATAAGGCAAATGGCATACTTTTTTTGTTTTCAAAGTAGAGACAAATGTAATCACCATTTATTAGGTCATAGATATCATTGATAAGAAATTATCATATGATTTTGATAATTCCAAAAGCATTAAAAAGTATAATAAGGCCCATTAAAACAGTTCTAATTCCACCTTTTCCATGTTATCAAACAATTAGTATTAACATATACAAAAATGGAAGAAAGGAATAATATTTCTTCAATGGGTATTATTCTATTACAAATTATTTCAGATCAGTAGAAATCTGTGTATCTCAATAAAAGATTAATGTCTAATAAAATATTACCTTGTGTATATCAATATTTGTGTTATGCTTATATTGGTTTTATCAACCCTGTACTAATAAGTATTGTGGAAAAATTCAGTCTAAAAATACATTTTAAAAATCCGTTTTATGTGCCACAATTTTTCATGTAAAATTTTAACATACATTCATATTTATGAATCAATGTTTATGATAGTATAGTAATATAGGTTTAAGCATGCAAATACATAGTGAAAACACTTCGGTAGAGTAAAATAAAATACTGGTTTTAGGAGAAATCCATATGTATATGTAGAGTAAAATAAAATATTGGTTTTAGTAGACAAACCAAATATGTATTGATTCATACATATCTGAGTCAATGTCTGAAAATATCTGAGATGTGAAATAATGTGCTCATGCACACCTCAATTCATGATGCCAGATGCCCAATTTAGGTTCAATTGAACATTTAGGTTCAATTTAACTTTGAGAGATGTGATCATTTGTTTTTTTTATTTAATATTTTTATAATACCACCGTGAGATATACAATTGCAAAGATTTTCATATTTGGGTTACGTCTAATAGAATTCCAGCACCCCTCCCTCCACCAGTGCCCATTTCCCACCACCAACATCCCAGATTCCCTCCTCCTGCCTGCCACTATGGCCGCTTTGTTATCTCTTTCTCTTTTTCTATCTCTCTCTTCCTTCTCTTACACACTGTAGATTGCAATACATACATTTAAAGGTCATCATGTGTATATTACTGCCTGTATTTAATGCTCAGTTTTAGGTTGGTATTAGCACTTTCAGCAATTAGCAGTCATTGTATATCTGTGACTTTCCTTCTGGCTAATTTCACTCAACATGATCCTCTCCATGTCCATTCATTTACACGCAAATTTCATAACTTCATTTTTCATAACAGCTGTATAGTATTCCATTGTGTAGATGTACAGCAGTTTCTCCATCAGGTCATCAGTTCTCGGGCACTTTGATTGTCCCCAGACTCTAGCTGTTGTGAATAGTGCTGCTATTAAAATAAGGA
Organism: Cryptotis parvus; assembly: GCA_021461705.1. Lineage (NCBI taxonomy): Eukaryota > Metazoa > Chordata > Mammalia > Eulipotyphla > Soricidae > Cryptotis > Cryptotis parvus. The sequence goes on from JAJIBD010034965.1 coordinate 4,814, forward strand.
GCAGATGGCATTTTCACTGTGTGTTTTTGGCTTCCCAGGATATAATCCCAAGAGTGGTATGGCTGGGTTAAATGGGAGCTTGACATCCAGTCCTCGGAGGAATGTCCATATTGTTTTCCAAAAAGACTGCACCAGTCAACATTCCCACCAACAATGGATGAGAGTCCCCTTTCCCTCCCTCATCCATGCCAGCACTTGTTGTTTTTGCTCTTTTGGATGTGCACAAGTCTCAGTGGTGTGAGATGATATCTCATTGTTGTCTTGATGTGCATCTCTCTGATGATTAGTGATGATGAGTATTTTTAATATGCCCCTTGGCCATTCAAATTTCTTCCTTGTCGAAGTTTCTGTTCATTTCTTCTCCCCATTTTTTTGGGATTGGCTGTTTTCTTATTGCAAAGCTCCAACAGTGCCTGATACATCCTGGACATCAACCCCCTATCAGTTGGGTATTGGGTGATATTCTCTCCCACCCTGTGGACTATCTTTTGTATCATGGTCACTGTTTTTTGAGGTGCAAAAGCTTTTTTAGTTTCATGTAGTCCCATATGTTTATGTTTGCTTCCAGATGCTTTGTTAGTGTTTTATCTTTGAAGATGCCTTTAGCTTCAATGTCGTGAAGGGTTTTTCCTATATTTTCTTCAACATACTTTATGGAATCAGGTCTGATATTGAGATCTTTAATCCATTTTGATCTGACTTTTGTGCATGGTACCAAACACAGGTCCAAATTCATTTTCTTACACGTAGCTGCCCAATTTTCCCAGTGTCACCCATTGAAGAGGCTTTCCCTGCTCCATTTTGGACCCTTTGCACCTTTATCAAAAATTAAATGATTCATGAGTTTGTGGATGGGTGTCAGGATACTCGATTCTATTATATAGGTCCACAGGTCTGTTTTTATTCCAATACCATGCTGTTTTAATTACTACTGCTATGTAGTACAGTTTGAAGTTGGGAAAGGTGATGCCTCCCATACTCTTTTTGCCAAGTATTGCTTTAGTTAACTGTAGGGGTTTATTATTCCATACAAATTTCAGGAGTGTTTGGTCAATTTCTTTGAAGAATGTCATGGGTATCCTTATAGAGACCACATTGAACCTGTATAAAGCCTAGGGAATATTATCATTTTGACAATGTTGATTCTCCCCATCCATGAGCAGGGAATGTGTTTCCATTTCCTCGTGTCCTCTTTTATTTCTTGGAGTAGTGTCTTGTAGTTTTCTTTGTACAGGTCCTTTACACACTTGGTTAAGCTGATTCCTAGGTATTTGATTTTCTGTGGTACAATTGTGAATGGAATCATTTTCTTAATATCCATTTCTTCTCTTTTATTATTTGTATATAGGAAAGCCACCGACATTTTTTTTTTTTTGCTTTTAGGTTAACACCCGGCAATGCGCAGGGGTTTCTCCTGGCTCTGCACTCAGGAATCATTCCTGGCGGTGCTCAGGGGACCATATGGGATGCCGGGGATCGAACCGCCAGCATGAGCCGGCCGCGTGCAAGGCAAACGCCCTACCCGCAGGACTATCGCTCCAGACCAGCCACTGACTTTTGAGTATTGATTTTGTACCCTGCCACTGTACTATAAACATCTATTGTTTCTAGGAGATTTTGGTAGAGAGTTTAGGGTTCTCTAGGTATAATTTCATGTCATCTGCAATAGTGAAGAGAGATGTGATTATTTGTTTTAAAACAGCTATTAAAATCTAAGGCTAGGCAAAACGGACCCAGGAGAAACTGTCAAGTGTTGAAATCTACAAGCGTGTGGGGGCAGAGGTTAGTCAAGATAGTAAAGGAATCAGTCAGCCAATAATATTTGGAAAGGTTAATGCCAAACTAGAATTGAGGATTGAAAGTAGATAAAGGAATATGCATGATATCCCTTCAATATGTAGTGCAAACTGCAATGTGCAAAGAAGAGAGAGAGAGAGAGAGAGAGAGAGAGAGAGAGAGAAGTGCCTGCCATGGAGGTAGGAGGTTTGGGTTGGGGGGGAAATAGGGCACATTGGTGGTGGGAAATGGGCACTGGAGAAGGGATGGATGCGGCAACATGGTATGACTGAAATGCCACCCTGAATGGCTTTCGTGATGGTGATATAATAAAAGAAAAACAGCTTTCTAATATCCCTACTACATGTTCAAAACCCTTTAATTTATGATTAAAAAATAAGTTGTCAACCTGAATGTGCACGAGAAAGTATAGAATTTGTATTAATTATTTTATGGAGCATATACAAATTTAAAGATTGCTATCCTAAACAGAGTACTTTTAAAAGGTCACTTGTGAAATTATCCTTTTGAGTGAGATAAATTAAGGAAGAATAACACATAGTAAAACCATTTCAATTAGAGTTCCTGAAATGAGAGAAGTTAAACCACTGAGACCAGTCATTTATCAATCAACCCAGTCTTAACAATGCATTCTTGATAAAGACCTGTGATTTCTAAGAGGTCTGAGTATGGTCCTTCTTGATTGACAAAAAGTTTCCAAGAAATTCTTGATAACCTAGATGGAAGGAAGAAGTGTCTGTATCTCCATGCCTACTGCGCTGAAGGGGGTGAAAAACAAAGAACACATACAATACACTTTTCTGGTAACATGTTAAAGTTAATAAAGGCTGATTGTAATGGAAGAAAATGAAATGAGTGTTTATCTAACAGTAGGGCTTGAAATTCTATAAAAAATAGAACACGCTACTTTTGCTAGAAATCTTGGGATTTGAACCTAATTATGCATGAGTCCATATCTTACTTTATTAAGCATGTGTCCTATATTTTACTTTATTTAGAGTGTGTCCATATTTTACACCTAAGTTAAAACTACTTAAACAGTTGTTTCTTTTCCTCCTGTCTCTGAGTATATTTCACTTGTTGTTAAAAGAACAACAATTTTGATAGGATAGGATATGCTATTAAAAGTGACTCAAAATATAAACCATGACTTGGTGGGGCAAATCAAAAAGTTTGCTTCCCTCGCACAAAGGCATGCTCCTAGAAGCATCTTTGCATGGCTATACAGTTAACCCTTACCAGAGATAACAAAACAAAAAAAAGTTTTAATTAATTTAATTAGCATTAAGTCTTAATCCATTTGAAGGTACTTGGAGGGCATAACTGGTTTACATCTGGTAAAGCTAAAGGATTACTCTGGCTCTATGCTTAGGGATCATTCCTGGTGGTGCTTGGGAGACCATATGTGGTGCCAGTGATTGAACCAGGGTTGACTGTGTGCAAGGTAAGCACTCTACCTGCTATACTATCGCCCAGTTTCTTAGTCCTCTATTCTAATTTACCATGTATTAACCTCTGTTGTTACTTGGAGTCTTGAAGATAAAGAGTTTATTATTTCTTCCCTAAAACTAATTATATTTGTTAACTATGACACCAATTTTTATCTTTAGAGATCAAACATATTAATAATATATGAGAAAGGAAATATCAGGAATAATTGTTGTGGTTCAGAATCAACTGGGTTTCAAATCTTTGAATTCCTTATCCTTGTTCTTTCTCAAAATGCCTAATATTAGAGTTTTGCCCACTGCAGAAATCCTTTCATTTAAAAGTCCAGTCCTGTTAAATGATTCAGGGCAGCTCTTTTTTGTGAAATAAGGTAACAATTCCCTGTCGGATTGGCTTAGTCTTGACACTATAGATAATGGGATTGAGCACAGGGGCACAAAGAGGTAGACACTAGACATGAGTGTGTGTACCAGTGGTGAGGCATGCTTGGCAGCTCGATGCATCACAGACACACCAATCATAGGCACATAGTATATGAGAACTGCACAGATATGTGACACACATGTGTTGAGGGCCTTCCACCGTCCCTCCCCTGAAGCAATGCCTAGAACTGTGTAAAGAATTAGTACATAAGAGACCACAATAAGCAATGAGTCTAGCCCAAAACTGGCCAAGACAATGGACAGCCCTAGAACACTATTGAGTTTAGTATCAGCACAAGGCAGCTGGATCAGGTCTGAATGGAGACAATAGGAGTGGGAGAGGACATTAATATGACAATAGGGCAATTGTCTTAGAAGGATTGGAAGTGGGGCCATGAATATCACACTCTTCAGTGTAATACCCATCCCCATGGAGATGATGCGGGATGAAGTCAAGATTGCTGTGTAACGTAATGGATTGTGTATGGCAACAAAACGATCATAACTCATAGCTAACAGCACTCCTGATTCCATGCAGGAGAAGGTGTGAATAAAGAACATCTGAGCCAAACAGCCATCAAAGTTAATCTTGCGTATATCAAACCAAAGAATACCCATTACAGTGGGCAGTGTAGACACAGAGACACCAACCTCAGTGATGGCCAGCATGGCGAGGAATAGGTACATGGGCTCATGAAGGGCTGCATCAGCCTGCACAGCTGCCATAATAAGGCTGTTTCCCACAATGGCCATGAAGTACATGACAAAGAAGGGCATGGAAAGCCACCCATGTTCAGTCTCCAGACCTGGGATTCCGGCTAAGAAGACAGACAGGAAATCTGTGCTTTCATTGCTTTCCAGTCCCATGTTTCCACAGAAGAAAGCAGCTTTCACCTGTGGTTGGAAAGAAAAATATCCCTCACCAAGTTATCCGTCACCAAGAATAAGTTCTTCTGTTTTAACAGCCCATCTCTGAGGTTGAAATCTGTTTTGCTTTGTTTTTTTTTTTTTTTTTTTTTTTTTTTTGCTTTTTTGGGTCACACCCGGCGATGCTCAGGGGTTACTCCTGGCTCTGCACTCAGGAATTACTCCTGGCGTTGCTCAGGGGACCATATGGGATGTCGGGGATCGAACCCGGGCCGGCATGGGCCGGCCGCAGCAAGGCCAATGCCCTACCCGCTGGACTATCGCTCCGGCCCCAGGTTGAAATCTTGAGCAAGGTAGTAACTTTTACAAATTTCCTTTGTACTCTTTTGTAAAATAGGATTAAAATGCTTCTGCTTTAAAAAAATAAGATACTAGACAACATGTGAAACACCAAATAAATACAATAAGCTATTTTATCCTTATAGAGGCACTGAAACTTGGAGAGATAGACTGTTCTAAAAAAAATCTTAATTTCTGTAAGATCTAGATTTTAGCTGAGATCAAAGAACACATTTTGAAGTGATACTGAATCCAAAATTCAGTTGGATCTAAGATTGAGTAATAAGAAATAACTGATTTTTAAGAAAGAGCTGAATGATATAAAAGAGCACTATTGGTCAGTATACCAAATTGTATCAAACACGCAAAATATACATGGGTTTAAACAAAGGTAGAAAGTAAATTAAACAGCCAGGAGCAGACCTATAATCAAAACACACTTCTTGCATACATATAAAAAATAAATAGATTCAAATTCACCTGAGGAAGCTTTATGAAGTGACAGTTGAAAGACTGACGAACTGGATTCACAAATGGCTTCACACAGAGCCTCAGACAGGAACTAGCTGAGACAGGAAACCAACTTTATGTCTATAAAATTCCCAGAAGTCAAGGCCTCCAGAGTCCCAAATGTCTGAGTAAGATGCTATGCTGATGTCGGGGAAAGAGGAGGTATGATCTTCTACTTTGTGAACGGAAAAAGGGGGAGAAAAGAACATCCCCAAAGATGCTTCTCTTTTTCTCTCTAGAAAGAAAATAACTTGTGATGAAATAGAAGTTGAAATCATAAATTGAAGCAAATGGAGAAAAAATTCTTTCCTTCATTTTCCATTGTACCCATTCCCAATATGCCTCAATTATCTGGTCTCAAAATTAAAACAATTTGGAATTTGATGACTAGCACCTCCAATATTCATTTAAAAAAGTTATACATCAAAGTCTGAAGTTTAAAACCTAATAATAAATTTTACAGTTCAGAGATTAAAAGCAGAGTTTAGAATCCAGATTCAATCCTAGAATTTAAGGAATATGGCCATGATTACCTCTATTCACATTTCACTATTGCTTTGTAGATAATTCACTCCTATAGCATCAGCAAGGATCAGAGTGCTCTGCAGAAGTGACAGCAAGTTAACCACAAATCATGAGATTCAGTACAACACAAAACTAGGTTTGAGTCCCAGTTTTAACACCTTATAGCTTATAGGTTTTTAGAAGTATTACTTTGCTTCAGTTAAAGAAGTTTTATTTATAAGAATAATGCCTGTCTTCAGGGGATGAAATCAAATTAAAATGATGTGAAAATTTTTAGTATGATCACATCACACAATATTAATTATTTTCATCATAATTTCTCGGCAGACCCCAATTTCATATCACTGAAATAGACTGTCCAAACACCTGGTTTTCCTATTAAACATTCTCCCTTTATATCTTCCTTGTTTAATTTTAAGTGAAGTAAAATTATATTGAAGCAATATAAGTGATGGAAAACTTTCTCTTTTTTTGTCAAATGGTGGCATATTTGGTGGGGGTGCAGGGAGGAAATTTAAAAAAGGATATAGAGAAAATTATCCCTTTCTTGGGTAGATCTTTGATGTATATGCAAAGAACACTGAGAACTTATCCTTTTTCTATCATTGCAAGGTTAGTTGGGTTAGAATTAATGAACTGAAAACTAGAGAATGGATTTCAGGATACAGGCAATCTAATGATAAAATCCTAAAATTGTGGGTAAAGAAAGAAAATGTTGCCTGATTTGGATACAAGTTCCTACTGAGGAGAGACGAATTTTGAGAAATTATAGAGTTAAGTGAATCTAGAAATTTTAGCAGTGGCCAATTAATAGGGTATGGGCATTGGTCCAAATCTAATTCACCCTTTCATTTAGCCTTTCAACCATGCATTTAAATGACATGTTCTGTGTCTCAAACACTAGGCTAAGTGCAGCCCTTAGCTTTTATCAACATATCTTTTTAAATTATTAGAGTCTTTTATGAAGCCTAACTTCCATTCCCATTAAATAACAATAAAAATAAAGAGAAATTACAATTAATTTTTATGCCTTGAAATATAATATCTGTGAAAATAATTCAAGCGGAATTTAAAATCATCTATATGTAAGTTATGGAGCTTAGATCTTGAATGAAAAAATAAATTGATCTTATGGAAGGCAAGTAATGCTTTTTACAATGGAATAAAAGCAAAGATGGTCACAATCATTTGTTCACATCTATTGTAGAAGGATACAAAATTAAACATGTCTCATCTACAGAAAACAGTATAGAGAAGTCGATAGACTTTCTAGGGGAAAATATAAGTTTTAAAAATATTATTTACTGATTATAGAGAACTCTTGCCAGACCCTATATTTAATTGTGACTTCCAGGTCATTTTTTCTCGAAATTTTGTTTATCTAGAGTGCAAAGTGAATATGAATTTTATATTTCACCCCGTTGTGATAGTAAAATCTGATATTGAGATGTGTAAATCATTTTGATCTGAGTTTTGTGAATCGTGTTTAGACAGAGGTAAAAAATTCATTTTCAGCTGCCCAGTTTTCCCAGCACCATTTGTTGAAGAGACTTTCCTTGCTCCATTTCTTACTTTTTGCTCCTTTGTTAAAGATTACATGATCATGTATTTGAGGATGTGTGTCAAGATACTCAATTCTATTTCATATGTCCACAGGTCTGTTTTTACTCCAATACCATGCTGTTTTAATTACTACTGCCTTGTAGTACAGTATGAAGTTGGGAATGGTGATGCCTCCCATCTTCTTTTACCCAAGGATTGCTTTAGCTATTCATGCGGGATTTTTATTCCATATGAATTTCAGGAGTGTTCGGTCAATTTCTTTGAAGAATGTCATGGATATCCTTATAGGGACTGCATTGAATCTGTATAAAGCTCTAGGGAGTTTTGGCTATGTTCATTCTCCCGATCTTTGATCAGGGAATGTGTTTCTATTTCCTCATGTCCTCTTTCATTTCTTTAAGCGTTTTTTTTTAGTTTTAATGTAAAGAATGTCCTTTACATTCTTCACTTGATCATTTGATCACTTGACATCCCGTTATACATCGATTTGCTCAAGTGGATGCCAGTAACATTTCCATTTGACCCTATCACGTCAACCCTATTGGGCCAGTGTAGCCCAATGACATCTGCTTGTTTCAGGAATACAAAGAGCCTCAAACCATTTGTTCAGGGTCTTGATGAAGAAGTCTGACCAACTTCAGGAGTGCTTGGTCAATTTCTTTGAAGAATGTCATGGGTATCCTTATAGGGACTGCATTGAATCTGTACAAAGCTTTAGGGAGTATTCCATTTTGATAATGTTGATTCTCCCCATCCATGAGCAGCGAATGTGTTTTCATTTCCTCGTGTCCTCTTTTATTTCTTGGAGCAGTGCTTTGTAGTTGTGTTTATACAGGTTCTTTACACACTTAGTTAAGCTGATTCCTAGGTATTTGATTTTCTGTGGCACAATTGTGAATGGAGTCATTTTATTAATATCCCTATCTTTTCTTTTGTTATTTGAATATAGGAAAACCACCAACTTTTGGATGTTGATTTTGTATCCTGCCACTCTACTATGAGCATCTGTTGTTTCTAGGAGATTTTGGTAGAGAGTTTAGGGTTCTCTAGGTATAATATCATGCCATCACCGAATAATGATAGCTTGACTTCTTCCTTACCTCTCTGGATGCCCTTAATGTACTTTTCTTCTCTTATTGCTATGGCAAGTACTTCCAGTACTATATTGAATAAAAGAGGTGAGAGTGGGCAACCTTGTCTTGTTGATCTCAGGGGAAGGCATTTATTTTTGCCTATTGAGAATGATGCTCACTGTGGGCTTTTGATAGATGGCTTTGACTATCTTGAGGAAGGTTCTTTCAATTCTCATTTTCTGGAGGGTTTTAATCAGGAACGGGTGTTGGATCTTGTCAAATGCTTTCTCTGTTTCTATTGATATGATCATATGGTTTTTATTTTTTCTCTTATTGATATGATGGATTATGTGGATTGATTTGAGAATGTTGAAACATCCTTGCATTCCCGGGATGAATCCTACATGGTCATGATGTATAACCTTCCTGATGAATCTTTGAATTCTTTGAAATCTTTGAATTCTGCTAGTATTTTGTTGAAGATCTTAGCATCTGTGTTCATCAGGGAGATTGGTCTGTAGTTTTCTTTCTTTGTGTTGTCTCTCCCTGCTTTGTGTATCAGGGTGATATGTGCTTCATAGAAGCTGTTTGGGAGTGTTTCTGTTTCTTCTATTTCCTGGAAGAGCTTGAAAAAGACTGGCAGTAGGTCCTCCTTAAAGGTTTGGTAGAGTTCACTAGTGAATTCATCTCAACCTGGGCTTATGTGTTTGGGCAGACTTTTAATTACTGTTTCAATTTCCTCAATGGTGATAGGCTTATTCAGGTGTTGGAAGGTCTTCTTGTGTCAGCGGGGAGAGGTTATAGGACTTCAGGAATTTATACATTTCTTCTAGATTCTCATATTTCACAGCATACAGACTCTCAACTTGATCTCTGACGATCTTTTAGATTTCTGTGGTTTCTGTTGTGATGTCACCATTTTCATTTCTGATTCTGTTTATTTGGGTTCTTTCTTTTGTTGTCCTACAAGTCTTGCCAGTGGTTTGCATATCTTATTTATTTTTCCAAAGAACCAGCACTTGGTTTCATTAATCTTTTGAATTATATTTTGGGTTTCCAACTAATTAATTTCCACCTAACCTCAAACACATGATCATTTAATCTTTGATAAACATGCAAAGAGGCCAAAGAGGAGTAAGGAAAGCCTTCAAAACATGTGGTGTTGGGAAAATTGGGCAATGACGTGTAAAAAAAATATATTGGGTACTCTGTCTAACACCACAAACAAGAATCAGATAAAAATGGATTAAAGATCTCAATATCAGACTTGAATCCATAAAGTACATTGAAGGAAATGTACTTCATGGAAAAACCCTCCATGACATTGAAGATAAAGGCATCTTCAAAGGTGAAACACCACTAACATAGCAACTAGAAGAAAAGATAAACATATGGGACTACATGAAACTAAAAAAGCTTCTGTACCGCAAAAGAAACACTGAGCAAGATACAAAGACAGTCCACAGAATGGGAAAGAATATTCACCCAATACCCTCTAACAGGGGTTATTATCCAGGATCTGGCAGAACTTTCCCAGTTGAAAACAACCAACCCCATCAAAAAATTGGGAGAGGAAATGAACAGCGTGGATGCGGAGAAAAGGGGACACTCATCCATTGTTGGTGAGAATGCTGACTGGTACAGCCTTTCTGGAAAACAATATGGACATTCCTCCAAAGACTCAAATTGAGCTCCCATTTTACCCAGCCATACTACTCCGGGAATATACCCTGGGAAGCAAAAATACACAGCTGCAACACCATCCCTACTTTTATGTTCATAGCAGCATTATTCACAATAGCCAGAATCTGGAAATAACCAGAATGTCCAAGAATCGATGACTGGAAAAAGAAGCTTTGGTACATCTACACAATGGAATACTATGCAGCTGTTAGGAAAAATTAAGTTATGAAATTTGCCTATAAATGGATGGACATTGAGAAGATCATATTGATTGAAATTAGCCAGAAGTAGACAGATATAGAATGACTGCATTTATTTGCATGATATAAATATATATATACATATTATGATACCAATATCCAAGGTCAGGTGAAGATTGGGTAAAGCATGGATCAGGAGGTCTTGTCAAAGGTGGGAATTATCACAAACATATGGGAATCAGAGATGAGGTAAGACCGAGAATGGAACAGTGTGCCAATAATTTCTGAAAGTGCTAATACCAGCCTAGAACTGAGCATTAAATATAGGCAAAAAAAAATACACATGACATCATTTTAATGTATGTATTGTAATCCACAATGTGGAAGGGAAGGAAAAGAGAGAGAGAGAAAGAAAAAGAAATAAAGAACTTGCCTTAGAGGCAGGCTAGGGGGGGGCGAAGGAATCGGGGACACTGGTGATGGGAAAAGGGCACTGGTGGAGGGATGGGTGCTGGAACACCGAAACCCAAATATGAACATCTTATGAACATTTTTGCAATTGTGTATCTCATGGTGGTATAATAAGATATTTTTAAAAAAAGAAAGTTAAGGAACCAGTTTGCCAACTATATAAATTTTCACAAAGACTAGAACTGAGCACTGAAAGTGGCAAAGGGATATACATGATAATCTCTCAGTGCATGAACTACAAACCACAATGCACAAAATAGAGAAAGAGAGAGAGAAGAAAGGGGAAAGAGAAAGAGAGAGAAGAAAAGGGGACATTTGTTTTATGTAGGGTGCACTGTTGGAGGGATGGTAGCTGGATCACTGTATGAATGAAACCTAATCATGAAAAAATTTGTAATTATATATCTCATGGTGATACAATGAAATTTAAAATTAAATTAAAAATGTAAACAAAATAATAATATCAAATAAAGTTCCAGTTCAGTAGGTCTTATTTGGGGGTTAAATTTTGTTTCTCCTATGGCACATCTACACAATGGAATACTACACAACTGTTAGAAAAAGTGAAGCCATGAAATTTGCTTATACATGGACATATAGAGTATCATGTTGTGTGAAATGAGACAGAAGAGAATGACTGCATTAATTTGTGAGATATTAAAAACATAGTTTGTGAATAATACCCAAAACAGTAGAAACAAGGGCCTGGAATAATGGTCCACAGCAGAAAACTTGCAACAAAGGAACTCGGGGAGTGCAGGAAGGAAACTGGGACATTGGTGCCAATAAATGTACACTGGTGAAGGAATAGGTGTTGGAATATGTATATTGAAACTCATTCATGAACAATTTTGTAAGTGTGTATCTCACAATGATTCAATTTTCAAAAAAAAAGAGAAGATTGCATTTCTCTAGTAGTTTACAAAACCCCATTCTAGAACACACCTGGGATAGAGATATACTAAATTATGTCATATAAATGTTCATGAAAAATGAACTAGTTCCAGAGACCCCATTCACTCTCAATGGAACAAACATCTCTGAATGCAGCAGTTATGTGTACCTAGGTCCAGAAGTCAACATGATGAATGACCTAAAACCTGAGCTGTGCAGGAGGAAGAGAGCAGCATGGAATGCCTTCAAAAACACAGAAGAAATAGCTAAAAGACTATTAGACAAAGAACCTCCAGCTCTGGGCACATCTCTTCAACTCTATCATTCTACCTGCATTAACATAGGCCTCAGAGACCTGGGCCCTACGAAAGCAGGATGAGAATGCTATTCAGGTCTCCCAGAGAGGAATCGAAAGAGCTATGCTTGGAATAACATGCCTCACTCAAGTGAAAGAAGGAATCCAGAGCTCCAACCTCCGTCGCTGTTCCAGAGTCACGGACGCTGTCTCATTTGCCAAGGCATCGAAAATCAGATGGGCTGGACATGTAATGCGATTTGGAGAACACCGCTGGACTAGAGCCATTACCGATGGATCCCACAGGATGTCAAATGATCACGTAGCTGCCCACCTACAAGATGGTCAGACTTCTTGTCAAAACCCTGATCGAACGGTTCAATCCCAGTTCTAAACTGGTATTATCCATTTTGACAATTATTAGCACACTGTCCCCTTCTCTGTCATACCTAACCTCAACTCTCACCCATTTGTGGTAGATTTCACCTTTGACAAGACCTCCTGAACCATGTTTTGTTTGACCTTGGATATTTGTATGATAATATGTATACACAGACATATATGTCATGCAAATAAATGCAGTCATTCTATACTTGCCTTTATACTTCTGGCTAATTTACTCAACGTGACCATCTCTATGTATATCCATTTATAGGCAAATTTCATAACTTCATTTTTCCTAACAGCTGCATAGTATTCCATTCTCTAGAAGTATCAAAGTTTCTTTATTCAGTCATCAGTTCTCAGGCACTTCCTTCTTTGGAGGAATGTCCATATTGTTTTCCAAAATGGCTGTACCAGTTGATATTCGAACCAACAATGGATGAGGGTCCCCTTTCTCCACATCCATGCCAGCACTTGTTGTTCTTGCTCTTTTGGATATGCGCCAGTCTCTGTGGTGTGAGATGATATCTAATTGTTGTTTTGATTTGCATCTCTCCAATGATTAGTGATGAGCATTTTTTCATATGTCTTTTGGCCATTCAAATTTCTTCCTTGTCAAAATTTAGTTCATTCTTCTCCCCATTTTTGATGGCATTGGCTGTTTTCCTCTTGCAAAGTTCTACCAGTGCCTGATATATCCTGGATATTAACCCCTTATTAGATAGGTATTAGGTGAATATTCTTTCCCATTCTGTGAACTGTCTTTGTATCTTGGTCACTGTTTCTGTGAGGTGAAGAAGATTTTTAGTTTCATGTAGTCCCATATGTTTATCTTTGCTTCTAGTTGATTTGTAAGTGGTGTTTCATCTTTGAAGATGCCTTTAACTTCAATGTGGTGGAGAGTTTTTTCTGTTTTCTTCTATATAATTTATGGATTCAGGTCTGATATTGAGATCTTTAATCTATTTTGATCTGATTTTTGTGCATGGTGTCAGACAGAGGTTAAAATTCATTTTTTACATATAGCTGCCCAGTTTTCCCTGCACCACTTGTTGAAGAGGCTTTCCTTGCTCCATTTTGCAATTTTTGCTCCTTTACTGAAGATTAAATGATCATGTATTTGAGGCTGGTTGTCAAGTTACTCAACTCTATTCTGTAGTTCTATAGGTCCTTTTTTTATTCCAAACATGCTGTTTTAATTACTCTGGCTTTATAGTAGAGCTGAAGTTGGGAACGATTATGCCTCCCATCTTCTTTTCTCAAGGATTGTTTAGCTATATATGGGGATTTATTATTCCATACAAATTTCAGGACTGTTTGGTCAATTTCTTTGAAGAATCTCATGGGTATCTTTATAGGGACTGCATTGAATCTATACAAAACTCTAGGGAGTATAACAATTTGACAACATTGATTTTCTTGATCCATGAGCAGGGAATGTGTTTCCTTTTCCTTGTGTCCTCTTTTTTTCTTGAAATAACATTTTGTCGATCTCTTTGTAGAGATCCTATACATTCTTTGTCAAACTAATTTCTAGGTATTTGATTTTCTGTGGCACAATTGTGAATGAGATCATTTTCTTAACATCCCTTCTTCTCTTTTGTTATTTGTATATAGGTAAGCCACTGACATTGGGTATTGGCTTTGTACCCTCCCACTCTACTATAGGTATCTATTGTTTCTAGGAGCTTTAGGTAGAGTATAGAGTTCCTAGGCATAATATCATGCCATCTGCAAATAGTGATAGCTTGAATTCTTTCTTGGCTATCTGGATGCCCTTAATGTCCTTTACTTCTCTGATTACTATGGCAAGTACTTGCAGTACTATATTGAATAGAAGTGGTGAGAATGGGCAACCTTGTTTTGACACAATCTTAGGGTGAAGGCCGTTTTCTGCATTGAGAATTATAATTGCTGTGGGCTTTTGGTAGATGGCTTTGACTATATTGAGGAAGATTCCTTCGATTCCCATTTTATGAAGGTTTTTTTTTATCTGAACAGATGTTTTTCTTGCAAATGCTTTTTCTGTGTTCATCAATAGGATCATGTGGTTTTTCTTTTTTCTCTTATTGATATGATGTATTATGTTGTTTGACTTGTGAATGTTGAACCATGCTTGCATTCCTGGAATGAATCCTACATGGTCATGATGTGTAATCTTTTTGATAAGTCTTTGGATTCTGTTTGCTAGAATTTTGTTGAAGATCTTAGCATCTGTGTTCATCAAGGAGATTGGTATGCAATTTTCTTTCTTTGTGTTGTCTCTCCCTGCTTTGGGTATCAGGGTGATATGTGCCTTGTAGAAGCTGTTTGGGAGTGTTTCTGTTTCTTCTATTTCCTGGAAGAGCTTGAAAAGGAGTGGCAGTAGGTCCTCCTTAAAGGTTTGGAAGAATTCACTTGTCAATCCATCTGGACCTAGGCTTTTGTGTTTGAGCAGACTTTTAATTATTGTTTCAATTTCCTTGATTGTGATAGGTTTATTCAGGCTTATGCATGCCTTCTTGTTTCAGCCATGGGAGGTTATAGAACTCAGGAATTTATCCATTTCTTCTAGGTTCTCATATTTTATGGCATATAGACTTTCAAAGTAATCTCTGATGATCTTTTGGATTTCTGTGGTTTCCCATTTTCATTTCTGATTCTGTTTTTTTTGGTTTCTCTCTTTCTCTGTCCTTACAAGTCTTGCCAGTGGTTTGTCGATCTTGTTTATTTTTTTCAAAGAACCAGCACTTGGTTTCATTAATCTTTTGGATTGTTTTTGGGTTTCCAGCTCATTGATTTCATAAGTTTATTATTTCTTCTTTCTGCCTGTGTTGGGCTCCTTCTTTTGATATTTTTCTAATATTTTGAGCTGTGAGTTCAGGTGCATTATGGTCTAAAAAGATAGTTGATGCAATTTCTATCTATTTGTTTTATTGAGGTAAGCATTGTGGCACAGCATGTGTTCTATCTTGGAGAATGTTCCTTGTGCACTGGAGAAAAAAGTGAAATTCAGTTTTTTGGGATGAAAAGCCCTGTATATATCAACTGTGATGTAACTTCTGCTCTTTTAAACATTATCCCTATTCATGGATTGGGTGAATTAACATTGTCAAAATAGTAATATACCCTAGAGCTTTTTATATATTCAGTGTTGTCCCTTTAAAAATGCCCATGACATTCTTCAAAGAAATTGACCAAACACTTCTGAAATTTGTATGGAATAATAAACCCCCACAGATAGCTATACAATCCTTGGGAAATAGAAGATGGGTGGCATCAACTTTCCAAACTTCAAATTGTAATACAATGCTGTAGTAAATAAAACAGTATGGTTGGAATAAAAACAGACCTTTGGAACTTGGAATATAGTTGAATATTGACACCCAGCCTCTAATATATGATCATTTAATCTTAAATATAGGAGCAAAAAGTACAAAATGGAGCAATTTAAGCCTCTTCAACAAGTGGTGCTGGGAAAACTGGGCAACTACATGTAAAAAATGAATTTGGACCTCTGTTTTATACCATGCACAAAAATCAAATCAAAATGCATTAAAGATACACCTGACAACCACTAAATGTATGTATTGTAATCCACAATCTGTAAGGGAAGGAAGAGAGAAAGAGAAAGAGATAAAGAACTTGCCATAGAGGCAGGCTAGGAGAGGGGAGAGGGAATTGGGGACATTGGTGGTGAGAAAGGGACACTGGTGGAGGGATGGTAGCTGGAACATCGTATGACCAAACCCAAATATGAAGATCTTATGAACATCTTTGTAATTGTATATCTCATGGTGGTATAATGAAATATTTTAAAAAATGGATTTACGAACTCAGTATCAGACCTGAATTTTAAAGTACATTGAAGAAAAACATAGGAAAAACTCTCCACAACATTGAAGTTAAAGGCATCTTCAAAGATGAAAAAGCACTAACAAAGCAACTAGAAGTAAAGATAAACATATGGGAAAACATGAAACTTAAAAGCTTCTTCACTTCAAAGGAAACAGTGACCAAAATAAAAAGATAGTCCACAAAATGGAAAGAATATTCACTCAATCTGATAAAGGATCAATATCCAGGATATATATATATATATGTGTATATATATATATATACCAGTGCCTGATATATATATATATGTATATATATACATATATATGTATATATATGTATATATATGTATATACATATATATACGTATATATGTATATATATACATATATATATCAGGCACTGGTAGAACTTATGAAGAGGTAAACAGCCAACTACATCAAAAAATGGAGAGAAATGAATAGAAAATTTGACAATAAAGAAATTCGAATGGCATATGAAAAATGCTCATCATCATTAATCATCAGAGAGATGCAAATCAAAACAACAATGAGATATCATCTCACACCACAGAGACTGGCGCATAACCAAAAGAGCAAGAACAACAAGTACTGGCTTGGATGTGGGGAAAAGGGGATGTTCATCATTGTTGGTGGGAATCTCGACTGGTACAGCCTTTTGGGAAAGAATATGAACATTCCTCCAAAGACTAGAATTGAGCTCCCATTTTACCCAGCCATACCATGCCTGGTAATATACCCTGGGAAGCCAAAAACACACAGCAGAAAAATCAACTACACCTTTATTTTCATAGCAGCACTATTCACAATAGCCAGAATCTGGAAACAACCAAAGTGCCTGAGAACTTATGACTGGATAAAGAAACTTTGGTACATCTACACAATGGAATACTCTGCATCTGTTATGAAAAATGAAGTCTTGAAATTTTGCTTATAAATAGATGGACATGGAGAGGATCCTGTTGTGTGAAATTAGCCAGAAGGAAAAAAGGCAGATATATTTGGTCTGACAAACAGTTGACACAATTTCTATTACAATACTAATATCCAAGGCCAGGTGAAATATGGTTCAGGAGGTCTTGTCAAAGGTGTAAATTATCATGAAAGTGTGGGAGTTAGAGGCTAGGTAAGATAGAGAATGGAACAGTGTGCTAATAAATGTCAAAAGTGCTAACACCAATCTAGAATTGAATATTAAATACAGGCAAAAAGAAACACACGACAACCTCTTAATGTACATAGTGTAATCCACAATGTGGAAGGGAAGAAAAAGAGAAAAGAGATACAAAGAGAAAGAAATAAAGAACCTACCATAGAAGCAGGCTAGGGGAGGGGAGGGAATGGGGGACATTGGTGGTGGGAAATGGACACTGGTGGAGGGATGGTCGCTGGAACACTGTATGGCCAAAACTCAAATATGAACATTTTATGAACATCTTTGTAATTATATATCTCACGGTGGTATAATAAAATATTTTAAAAAATAAAAAGGCAGATATAGAATGACTGCATTTATTTGATACCTATATCCAAGGTCATGCAAAACATAGATCAAGGGGTCTTTTCAAATGTGGAATCTACCACAAATGTGTAGGAGGTAGAGTTTAGGTAATATAGAGAATGGAACAGTATGCTAATAATTGACGACAGTGATGATACTAACCTAGAACTGAGCATTGAATACAGGCAAAAGATACACATGATAACCTCTAAATGTATGTATTGCAATCCACAATGTGTAAGAGAAGAGAGAGAAAGAAAAAAGAAAGAAAGAAAGAAAGAAAGAAAGAAAGAAAGAAAGAAAGAAAGAAAGAAAGAAAGAAAGAAAGAAAGAAAGAAAGAAAGAAAGAAAGAAAGAAAGAAAGAAAGAAAGAAAGAAAGAAAGAAAGAAAGAGAAAGAAAGAAAGAAAGAAAAGGAAGAAAGGAAGGAAGGAAGGAAGGAAGGAAGGAAGGAAGGAAGGAAGGAAGGAAGGAAGGAAGGGAAGGAAGGAAGGGAAGGAAGGAAGGAAGGAAGGAAGGAAGGAAGGAAGGAAGGAAGGAAGGAAGGAAGGAAAGAAAGAAAGAAAGAAAGAAAGAAAGAAAGAAAGAAAGAAAGAAAGAAAGAAAGAAAGAAAGAAAGAAAGAAAGAAAGAAAGAAAGAAAGAAAGAAAGAAAGAAAGAAAGAAAGAAAGAAAGAAAGAAAGAAAGAAAGAAAGAAAGAAAGAAAGAAAGAAAGAAAGAAAGAAAGAAAAGAATTAAAGAACCTGCTATATAGGCAGGCTAGGGAGGTGGGATGGAATAGGGGACATTGGTGGTAGGAAATGGGCACTTGTGTAGGGATGGGTGCTGGAGCACTGTATGACCAAACCCAAACATAAACATCTTTGCATTTGTATATCTCAAAGTTGTATAATAAAGTATTAAAATATAAATAAATAAATAAATAAAAATAAAAATATTCTCCCTTGATATAGTTATCTCACTGTTAAACATATCTCACTATTATAACATTCTTGGCAACTAGTTACACAATTTACACAATGATCAATATATATTTATGTTGCTTTATTGAATCATATGCTTTTGTATTATTTCAGCAGCCCTTGTTAAGGTTCTAGGCTCTTCTTGTTTGTAGATTCTAAACATTGATATGCATATCCCAGGCCTTTGTACAGAGAAATTCCCTCAGCTTCGCCTTATTCAACTCTGGGATTTATTAAAGACCTTCAGGATCCCTTTGCGTATCTCTTTAGTCTTCACGCTATAGATGATAGGGTTGAGCATGGGGGGTACAAACAGGTAAACATTGGACATCATTACATGAACAATCAGTGGAGCACTTTTCCAGAAGCGGTGGATCATGGAAACAGCAATTATAGGCACATAAAAAGCCAGCACTGCGCAGATGTGTGACATGCAGGTGTTGAGTGCCTTGAGACGCTGTTCCCGGGATGCAATGGCTAACACAGCTCTCAAAATCAATGCATAGGAAAGCAGGATGAACGTTGAGTCTACACCATAGGTGAAAATGACCACAAAGAGTCCATAGATGTTGTTAACATGAATGTCTCCACATGCAACTTTCATGAGATCTGGATGGAGACAGTATGAGTGATGCAAAACATTGCCTTTGCAGAAAGGCAGTCTCTTCACCAGAAAGGGGAAAGGGAAAAGAGTGGTAAAGCTCTTGGCAAGGATGCCCAAACCCATAGCCAAGATGCGGCTGTTAGTAAGTACAGTTGCATAGTGCAGTGGATCACAGATAGCCACAAAACGGTCAAAACTCATGGCCAGTAGAATGCCTGATTCCATGAAAGAGAAAGTGTGGATGAAGAACATCTGCACCAAGCAGGCGTCAAAGCCGACATGACGGTAGTTGAAGCAGAAAGTAGCAAGTACAGTGGGCAGTGTGGAGAGGGACACTCCCAAATCGTTGAGAGATAGCATAGAGAGGAAGTAGTACATGGGTTGGTGCAGAACAGGTTCCCGAATCACCAGAGCGAGGATGCTGAGGTTGCCTATGATGGAGATCAGGTAGAGGATGCAGAAAACCAGAGCGACCCAGCCTTGACCTGTCTGCATTCCAGGAATGCCTGTCAACTGGAGTGTGGCAGGCTGGAAGGGGGGTACCATTGAAGCCCAGCATGGCAGGCAGGTGGGAGAATACAGACTGGGGATGAGACCAAGAGGGTGTGTTGGGGGATTCTTCACTTTCTTTCAAACATCCTGTCTCCAACACAAAAGGTCAGAGATTGAAAGCGTTTGTCTATGTTCCTGCTCCTCCCACAACCGCCCCTCATTAGACTATGAGTATTTTGTGGATAGCAATTTCAGGTCTACTCATTTCTGAGTCACCAGTTCCTACTTCCCTATCTTGAACTTATAGAAACCTTTATGGGGTTTCTTTTGAATTTTTTTTATTTGAACAATTGAGTAATTGCCAAAAAAGTGGCAAGGGGGAAAGATAAGATAGAAGATAACATAAACAAATCTCCCTAATTCTTACCTTAAGCTACAGTATCCCTTCTCTTCCTTGCCATACACTATAGCCTGTGTTCTGGGAATTTGGAGAAAAGCAGAAAATCAGATAAACATGGACGAAAAGAACTCTAATTAAGACATTAGAAGTCCCTTGACAGATGGCACAAATGAAACCTTTAAAGCAGTCAAATTACAGATTTAATGAACTTAGACTTCACCTCTATATCCCAAATCTGCGAAGACCCCTTGATTCACCACCACCTCATCTATTCTCCTATTAAATTCAATTTTTATTTAAACCACAGATTTCTACTTCCATATTTCCTTTCCTTCTTCTATCTTTTTCTTAGTCTCAATATTTATTCAATTTTTATAGTGGCCTACTTGTCTATTTGCCATGCTTTTTAATATGTCTCTGACATAAAAGAAATTATTGCTTTACTTTTATCTCAGCCTACTTTCCCATAAGACTGGAATATTCATTTCCTTATTGTTTCTCTTTCAAGTAGTATTATTCTTTTTGTTTGGTTTGGTTTGGTTTTTGCTTTTTGGATCACACCTGACAGTGTCAGGGGTTACTCCTGGCTTTTAGCTCAGGCTCTTACTCCTGGCAGTGCTCAGGCGGTCATATGAGATGCCAGGGGATTGAATTCGGGTTGGCCATGTGCAAGGCAAATGCCCTACCTGCTGGACTATCATTCCAGACCCAAGTTATATTATTCTTTAATGAGTTTCATACTCAAACTGGGAATACAAGTGAATGAAACCAAAGTAGCAAATATTTTAGTAGCAGCAAACAAGCAACTCATTACTTATCATGTTCTAATTTTAAATTTATTCACAACTTTATTCTTACCTGCTGGTTTCTGAGGAAAATTTATTTCTCGTTCTTGAAAGTCAGACCCTCCACTGACTAAAATCCCATTTTATTCTAACATTTTTATAAAACCCTATTTTAGTTTGTGCAAGACTAAATTGTTATAAAAATATTATAACTTTTCTCTCTAGTTATCACTCTTTATTCTTTTCTGAATCCCGTATAAAACTTCCTGTAAAAAATATCATATATGCCAAAGACAGGAGTTTATATAGACATTTCTTCAATGCAATTCTCAGATCCTCAATGTCAAGAATTTAATCATTTTGACTTGCCTTCTCATCCCAATTAACTTACTATATTGTGACTTACATATTTACCCAAATGAAACTAAATTGTCTTTGTTCATCAGTATCTACTTGACACCAAATCTAATAAAAACATTTCTCTCCTAATCTATTTGGCCTTCTGATTAGAGTTATATGATTAACAATTTTTATTTCAGAAATATTTTTCTTTAAGAATCATTCTTTCCCATTTTCTCTTCTACCTTGGAATCTCATCATTTGCCTTCTCTTGTAAATCATCTTTCTTGGTCTTTGTCCTTAAACATCATTAGCTTCACTCTAGGAAAAGTCATCAATAGTCATAAAGTACAAATTGGAAAATATGATAGATAATTTGTCAGTATCTCTGATGCTTTACTTCCATTTCAAAATAAAAATCTCCATTTTAGAATTTGGTCATAAACATTTCTTTACTCCTGAGATTTTTTTCTTAGAGTTTTTTCATTCTTTAATTCTGTTTGCAAATATGGTCAAATTGTAGAGAGACAAGGTTGGATCAAGCCCAGATATCAGTCATACTCCTGAAAGATATGGACTATTAGAAAGATTTAATCTATTCATTTGGATTCTTCCCCCTCAAACTTAGAAAACTAAACAAAGAAACCCACAATCAGTAAGTTTTTATTTCTTCATTTTCTCTATAAATTCACTTTAATTCCAGTCTCACTAGATTTATTTTTATATTTTATGTTTATTTTTTATATTTATATACTTGTCTCTGTCACTTTCTTTTACAATCCTGTCATAATCCCAACCCAGGTTTAAATGAAATATATCCAATAAATTTTAGATTGATCCCATTCAAATGCACATTTGAAAAAGTAATTTCACTCTTTGACAATTCTAGTTGTTAAAGAAATAAAGACTCTGTACTAATAAATGATAAGAACTTTTATATAATTTATATATAATTTCACACCAATTGATATACAAACTAAGCTCATCTTGATCACTTGATCACTTGACATCCCATTATTCATTGATTTGCTAGATCGGGCACTAGTAACATTTCCATTTGAAAATGTTTTAGGTAAAAAAGTTCATCTAAAATATGCATTTCACCTATGCTTCATATTTTCCTGTTAAGGAAGTAACCTAAAAGCTTGTTCCTTAAGAAGAGCATGTATTTTCACTACCCAACAAAAATTTCCTTTTTGTTTTAAGCATGAAGTTGTCAGTTAAGGATTCCAATATTAGTAACTTAGGGCACAAGCAACACACTTCTTTTATTCATTTTTATGAGTGTGGTCACCTGGTCACAAAAAGATATCAGAAAATATACATTTAATACTCCTATTCACATTAACATGCTCATATAGTCCTTCTCAGAAAATACACATTTTATACTCCTATTCACATTAATGTGCTCATATACTCCTACCTCACATCACAAAGGAGAAAACATCTTATGTTCCTTATCCATGAATAACATTACCCACAATCACAGAGTTTAGGGAGACTCATCATTGCTATTGGCATTGTACAATAGATTTTATATCATTCATAATTAGCCCTTCCTAGACACATGCTTATAAATACATGTGCACATATACATAGACATAATCAAATATATATACAATGCCACTGAACAACAGATCCAAAGTAATTTCACTCCAGCTGTTATTTCAGAATAACCACGATATTTAAAATTCAATTAGAATTAAGGATCACATATTCAAGTGATATCAGATAATTTGATTCTATGAGTTTTTGCTAGTTTACCTCCTAAGAGATATAAAGGTATAATAAAACAATAATTCAAATTTTAGGGTAGGGGAACACATGGAACACCCTCAAGAAAAAAGTACATATTTGATGAATCAGCCTCTAGTGGTACAGTTTAGGGGGTATTGTTCAGAAAGGAACTGGGCATCTGGGTTTGTAATCTTAGACTTTTAAAGGGAACAGATTTACCAATTTTTGTTTGGAGGAAATGTGAGCTAGTCTGCCTGAAGTAGTAGTAAGAGTGCTAAAACTTGGAGCAAATTATAAATAAAGAGCTTTCAAAGCGATCATACAGTGGATAGGGTGCTTGTCTTGTTCACAGTCGACCAGAGTTGGAACTGCGGCACCCTATATAGTCCCCTGAGCTCTCCAGGAATAATTTCTGAGCACAGAGCCAAGAGTAACCCCTGCACATTGCTGTGTGTGGTCCCCCATAAACTAAATAAATAAATAGCAAATTAAGAACCCAGATGAGCAATCCAAAAGAGGGCCACTCACTGGGTCAGAAGGTTTTGTTCCCTGTAGCTGGATATGCTGCTCTATGGGGTCCAACTGGTGACTGGCATCTCTCACTAGAAGGTGATTCACATATTTATAAATATCTTCAAATCCCTAGGCTTGTTCGCTTGTGAGCAGGTATGGGAAAATGGAAATAATGGTGAGGCTAGTATCAAAGCATAAATAACTTGGCCCATAGGAGAATTGCTCCCAGAAGACTATCAGTTTAGGCCCCATAATATATGATGTCATCACTTATATCTATTACTATATTTATTTATCCATGATCAGGATAAATACATGTAGACAAATGCTTGTAGACATACATACAGAACCGTGTCTTTCTATGGCCTTGACACACATAAAGTTTTAGTCATATTTAGTTATTTATTCACTCATCTTATACTCATACAGACAGGAAAATGCAAACACGTTTATGGAACTATCAAATGGTCTTTGACTAATTACATTTCTTGTAACATCAAATGTTCATTATAATCCATGTGTTCTCAAACTTATAATGACTACTATATATTATGGACATATTTTTAGAAATAGAGGCACATTCACATCTTTGAAGAAACAATGTTTCAAACATATTCCCATATTTTCATAATACAATATCATATCACAAAGGTTTAAAATACAGAGATATATTAGTAACAGAGTAACAAACTGTACAGAAAATTAATATCTCCTCACAAAATGTCTTCAAAAAAATCATATATGAAATGTATATTGACTTTGTTAAGGGATGCTTTTTGTTGGCTAACTTGACTTAATCTGTCCATCTCTTGCAGGAAACTTTACATCCTTGACTCCTTCCAAACCATCAAGATGTCAAGAACTGCTATTTGTAACCTCATCCTGGGAAATCCTCCTACAAAGGTCTATGGCAATATTCGAGCTGTGGCTAGCAGAGCAGCATATCGGTTCTGATAGAGGAGAGACCTGTTATCTTGTCTTTGGACTCCCCCAGAGAAAAAAAGACCGTATCCCCAACAAGTTTGCACGAAAAACAACATGAAGAACTTTTCAGTCACTTTTAGCTTTGGTTTGTTCCTTCTTCCCATTACTGCGAGAGCATAAACAGAATGGAAGAGGCTGAGAGTATTCATGTGAAGCCATCATTAAATACCAGCATTCATTCTATTATTGACTCGTTGAATTTATCATTTTAAGTAGCAGATTTGTGTACTTTGTAATTCTCATATTTGGGAGAAACTTTTGGTTTAAACAATTCATATGAATTTGTAAGTTTTTTAATTTATAAGTTTGCTTGAAAATTGTAAACTTCTAGGAGTTGTAATTAAAGAATTATCTCAGAAAACTTCTGACTCTTTACCATAAATTCTGGATAGTCTGAAAATACTTGCAAAAAGTCATTGTCATATGTAGGCTTGGACTATACTGTTCAGTATATTAATATGTCTCCAAAAACATTCATCAAAAGAACATAAACACACCACTAGTCATTGCAGCACTTGGGCACAATAGCTAGGATATGGAACTCTAACCAGGTGTACAATGACAGATGAGTGGATAATGAAGGTATGGTGTCTGTATACAATGGAATACTGTGCGGCTGCAGAGGATGGAATCATGTGAGTCACTTCAACTTGGAACTTGATATGTTCAGTGAAGGATAAATACCAGGTGATCTCACTTATCTACAGGGTGATACCTCACATTACCTTGGACCATTGATTATAGAAATGAAGTTGGGAAAGGAAAGAAATCAACAGGGGAAGTAAGAAGAGGCAGACTGGAGGTAACAGGCAGGACCCTAGCACATCAGTGGTGTATAGGAGAGGGATGTACATAACAAAGCAGGAGACCCAAACCATAGTAACTAAACTTAAAAAATGTGTCTATTGAGGGCAATGGAGGGACCATGAGGACACTGGTGATGAGACTGGTGTTAGGACATTGTGTGCCTTGAAACTATAATGTACAACTTGTAAATTATGGTGCCTTAAATTTGGGAAAAAAATTGGTTTTGTTTTGCAGTTTGTAAAGTCAGAAGTACAACATAAAATTGTGAGTTTTTAAAATTCATTTAACAAAAATCAATATTGAGCATATGTAATTTTTAAGTTACAATAAAATATGGTAAGTACTTTTATCCTTGGGAAAATTAGGTAATGTCTACATATCCTATTCTTGGGGGCACTATCCAGGATCAAACCCAGGACTTTCAAATACAAGCCATGTACTTTGCCACTAAGCTGTATCTTTCCTTGGTCCCTGCACTTCTATAGTCTTTGGGTGTGGTTTGGGCCACACCTCAGGAACCACGGTGTTGGGATTTAAAGTGGCTGTGTGCAGGGCAAACACTCGGCTCCTGTACTTTGCCCTGCAATTTTTTTAAGATGAAAAGAACTCACCATTACCCGCTGACTATTGCATCTCTTAAGTGCCTCTAAAATCCTTGACTAAAACTTTTAATGCAGTAAGCTTTTTCCTCTGTTGGCTATGTGTACTATTTTTGGGACTGTCTGTACTGACATTTTTACTGTTGGGAATCCAATGGGAAATTTCTAGACGTTCACACCTACCCAAAATTATTTTTCACTTTGGGCAGCACAAAAGTATAGAGAGTATAAATATAAAATGCCAATTATTCTTGGAAAAATAGGAGTTTAGTTGGGAGTTTATTCTGAAGATTGTTTTAGGAGACACTTGCTCACCCTGTGCTTTGCTTAGGAAGTTATATTCCAAACTGACTACTTCTGTGTACCCTTTGAGGGAATCTATTCATGGTTTAGATGATTTCAAAGCATTTCTGCTGAAATGAACTTGCTAGATAACAAGGTTTACCTAGCAAACTCTTAGGGTTTTTTTGAGGATGTTTTATATTCAGGAATGCAATTACCAGGTATCCACTACTCAAACTCTCCTTTCTGTGGCCCCTTCAGAGTTTGCATAGAATTTTCCTTCAGACTTTGCAGGGTCACCCATTAGTGTTCAGGAGTGTACTCCTGTGGTGCGGGACCTGACCTCCAGCATGCAAACATGCACAAGCCCTTGAAGGGCCTCACAAATATTTTTTGAGGCAGTTGCTAATATTTGGAATGCCAAACTTTTGGAGTTTTACATTCCTAACTGGTTGAGCATTTCAGTCCTATCCTGGAAAAGGAAAAAGAAATGTTAAGAGTGAAATCCAACTAATTCTTGCAGTGAAGTAGATGAATTTCATAGTGGTTAGTCCTAGAAATGTGGACCAAATCATCTCAAACACTTTCTTTAAGGCCTCAATACCGGATCTGATACATCGAATTGTAGGAATAAGGATCCACATTTCTGGTGCACTTGTAATTTACATTAGTGACTGTCTCACCTTACAATTTCTCATTTGGCTCCAAATTTGGGACTCTAGGGACACAAAAGAGCAGTCAGAATTGTTCTTGGGGAGTGATTCAGCATGTTTTAAAGACTCATCCATACTACAGCATGTCAGAATTTCCTTTTTGGCTAAATTAATCCATTGTGTACAAGCACATGGATTTTTTTTTTATCTGTAATGGAAATTTGGAATGTTTCTACCTTTGGCTATTGTGAATAGTAATTGTTGTGGGTCTTTGGATATAAGCCCACAAGCAGAATTGGTGAATCACATTGCAATTAAGTTCTTGATCACACCTTTTGCCATTCCCATCAGCAGAGCACCCATATTTATTTTCTCCTCGGTTTTCACCCAGTCTGTGCATTAAAGTAATGCTAATGGTGCTTTTAAAAGTGGTTTTGATTTGCATTCCCATTTGAGCATGGATGTGCTATTGACTATTGTATATCTAGAGATGTTCCTTTGCCCATTTTCAAATACTTTTTTAAATTTGTTTTTTTTGGTATTCTTGGTTTGGGGACCACATACCACATTTCTCATGATTTACTCTTAACTTTCTTCAGGGATTATTTCTGGCGGGGCACAGGGAACTACGTATGGTGCCAAGGATTGAATTTGGGTCAGCCACATGCAAGGCAAGTGCCCCTACCAGCTGACTATCTCTCCACCCCATCAAGTTCTTTATAGAGTCTGGACAGTGATCTCTTATCAGGTAAATGGATTTGCAAATATTATCTTATATTTTGTAGACTGCCATTTCACTGTCACTTTGATTCAAAATGGGGTAAAAGAGAGTTGAGACTTAAGTGTATCTTTTGGTTTAGGTTTAAATAACTATTCTAGCAAACTCTGAAGGGACCACAGAAAGGTGAGAGTTTGAGTAAGTGGATACCAATAGAGTTCT
The DNA here is from genome assembly GCA_021461705.1 of Cryptotis parvus. Classification (NCBI taxonomy): domain Eukaryota; kingdom Metazoa; phylum Chordata; class Mammalia; order Eulipotyphla; family Soricidae; genus Cryptotis; species Cryptotis parvus. Next base: position 32,719 of record JAJIBD010034965.1, read on the forward strand.
GACTATAAAACATCCTCATATAGCTGTTACTATTCAAGAGTAGGCATGCCACTTGGCTCAAGTGGGCTTTACCATGATGAGCATAAACTCATCAAAATCACAGTGCAAGTAAAACTCAAGTTAATGTTAATCAAAAGCACTCTTAATGTCTGTTATTAAAAGTGACAAAGTACTGATCACTTGATCACTTGAAGTGATCAAGTGATTAAAAATGATAAAGTACTGAAAAATTCTAAAATTACAACCTGTATTACACAAGGCGTTTCATCAAATTTAAGTACTTAAGAGCAAACACTAAGCTCTAGGTAAACTAGAAAATTGCTGTTGTCACTAAAGGGCAAAAGTCATGCCTTTATGGAGTTTTCAGGAACAGGAAGAGAAATATATAGCACAAAACCAAAAATATAGCACAAAACCAAATCATGTCTGAAGAGGTTAAATGCAGCTGCAGGGAAGAGAGTGTGTGTGAGAGGTACTAGTATGCACGAACAGGGAGAAGAGCAGTGCCAGTTGAGCAGAATGGCAGTGATCAAGACTTGATTTTATTAGCTACAGGCTATCTAGTGGGGAAAGTATTCTAAGCACTGTAAGAGAAGAAGCAAGTGTGTGAGGTAAAGCAATGAAAGGATTCTGTAATGATTTGTCTATACAGTAGGCAGTAGTTGATTGATACCCATAAATAAAGCCAATTCACTCACAGATTATAGTTCAAGATCAATGTCAACAGTTTAAAAATTTTGACAGTGGGCTGAAAAGTACCACCACGTATGACCCCAAACCAGTAACAAAATGAAAAGAATGAAGCTATTCAATGACCGCTGTGAACACACTCAAACAAGTTTCAAATATTTTATTTTCTTATTCATACAATATGAAGTTTTCTAAAGATCCCACAACATGACGTTTCATGCAGAAGAAAAACTAAACATTCAACATAAATCACCTCACCCCCCCCCACCACACACTTTAAGAAAAAGGAAAGGTAAGACCCTCATTCCCCAGTAAGGAAATAATGTTCCACCTATTTTTTTTCTCTTTTTTGTAACACCAGCCAAGATATGCACAAGCAAGAGAAATAGAAAGCATTTGCTAAAATAGTTTGTAACAAATACTTATGTACAAAAAAATCACAAAAGACTAGTTCCCTGAAGCAGAGCACATGGCAGTTGACACTGGAACAGATCGAACCGCTGGCTGGGATAAGAAGCCACATACGGATTGATCCAGAGGAAGAAAGTTACATGTAGTGGAGATTTTCAGTTTGAACATTAATATTTCCAAAGTTTGGCAACATTATTTTTTATACTATGCAAATTATGTAAACAAGAGGTACATTTGAAATCGATCTACATGCAAAACTACATGTCATGCAAGGACACCAAGCACCGGGTTTTCTCTCACAGACGGAGCCCATGGTGTGCAGCACTCAGTTGAAGGAACAGCAAAAGGCGCAGGCGCCAAATTTGTGACCCATTCACCACGATTCAACCTGCCCCTCTCCACTCAGGGTTACAAAACCAGTTTTTATACAAAACTATATAGGAAAGACCAGACCACTGTCCTAAAAAGCTAATCAAAATGTTTCTTCCAGCCAATACTACCTTTGCAGAAAAGGAAGAGATAATGTCAAGTGGTAGAACATGATACACTACTTTTATATCACACACATGTATTATTATCATCCATTACAAATATGGGCAAATCAAGAAAACCATCATGCACTCTAAGCTTTGTGGGAAAGGAATTTAAGTGGTTAAAAACTTGCTCTTCTGTGACATATAAATTAGTTAAGATTTCTTCAATTTAACTCACAAATATGTGTGGATGTTTAGAAACATACATGCACATTAACTGCCACCAGTTCTTTGAGATTAGCTGCAAATCTTCTGAAACACAGAGGGAAATTTATGGTTCAAACATTGAAAAAGGAGTTTAATGACATTATTTGTCCTCACAATCAAATGAATAATCTAAGCAATTGCATGATTACTCCATGTATTCATTAATTTCTAAATCATGATTGCCTCAGCTTCTGATCTTTATAAAATCACAACTGATAGCTTGCATTTACTCAGGGTCATTTAATAAACGTATTATCTCCTGGTTATAAGTAACAGAAGGAAGCAGCCATAAATTCTGCAGTTACTATATGAACACAAGAGCACACTCTTGGCAGTAGCATTGAACTATACTTTCTCCTCAAGCAGAGAGTATTAAAAGCTGCCAAGCAATGAGACTTAGTCCCTGGAAATATATTCATAGGTATAAATAAAATTACAAATTTGTTACAAAAATGTAATTAAGGTAAATAAGAAGACATTAACAAATGCTTTGTCAATCTCTCAAAGGAGAAAGCACAGGAGAAGGAAAATAGCTGGCCTAAGACCCGGCTCAAATTGTACAATCTTCTAGCTATATATAAAAACTGTGTGAAATAAAAGTAAGGATATTTTCTGTTCTGCTTGGCACTTTTGTACTGTATCATTTTGTTTCTGAATCAAGTATATTAAATTAAAGCCAACCTACTACACATATAGAAAGCTACATATATAGCCAGTAGTAGAGCTGCTACTGGCTCCTCACTGTGCCCAGCCGCTCATGAGGTGCCCAGGAGGGATGGCAGGTTCTAGTCCTGGCCCGCCATCCCAGCAGAGTCTCACAACAAGCCAGACGACCCCCACTCCATGAGGACCTCCATTTTCCACATCCGACTTCCCCTCATCAGAACTCCACCCAGCAGACCAGCCTATCACAGCCTGGCTCACACAGCTGCAAGCGGCCACGGGAATCATCAATAAATGCTGGATTTTGAGATGACTACAAGAGTATGCTACACGCACGGCAGAGCCTGGCAAGCTACCCGTGTTGTATTTGATATGCCCAGATACCAGTAACAATTATAGACCTCATTCCCATGACCTAATGGAATGGTTTGAGGCTCTTTATGTTCCTGGAGCAAGCAGGTGTCCTTGGGCTCTACTTGCATGAGACAGGCCATATGGAGATGTTACTGGTGCCCACTCAAGCAGATCGATGATGAACAGGAAGATAGTGATAGTGATAGTGAAATATTTACATATGTATATATATAGAGATACTTTCTTGTTATAAAAGATAAAAAAATAAATTAAAAAACCAACCCCTTCCCTTTCTTCCCACACTGATATGCTCTTTCATGCTGCTGTCCTTCAGACTTTAAAGTGCTACGCCGAGTTATTGAGAGAGTAAGAGTTCAATAACACTTAGTTGGCTTCATGAGGCTCATGTTGGAAAATGTGGCTTCACAGAGAAAAATACTTCCATTTATATACACAGAGAGCATTGCTGGACATTTTGAGCAGATCTTCAGAGATGGAGAAGAGAGCAAAAGTGTTGGGTGATGCTCTTGAGAAAGAGTCACACATCTACCACCATCTTTTGTGGACATCGAGGCCACCTACAACCTGCGAGACAGATAAGAACAAACAAAGCTTAGCTGTGTTTTTCACTGTCTACAGACCTTATCAACTAGAACTTTAGAAAACACACCACTTTAAAATTTTTTAATATTCCTTGGCCTTTAATTAGAATTTTAACCAGAATTAAACATTTTCTTTGGGTTTGATTAGAGGATTAACAATTTTATACCACAAGGGAATAGATAGCAAACCTTTCATGCTTTGCAGTCTACATAGTTTCTCTTGCATTTGTTTTCAAACAGCACTTTTAAAATATAAAGAAAGTAAAGGTGCTTGCCTTGCATATGGCCAATGTGGGTTCAGTGTCCCTAGTATCACAAATGAACCTCTGAGTCTCACCAGAAATGATCCCTGAGCACAGTCAGGTGGGACCCCAAAAACCAAGTAGGCCAGAGGCAGGATCTGCGCTTCTCTCCTAACTTCAAAAACAAATGATACCATAAAAATTTTTATCAAAAATAATATGGCCCAGAGATTCTCAAATTTGCATGTGGTACAACCAGTTTGTTCTCTGGCCCACATAGTTCCCTGAGTACTGCCAGGAGTGACCTCTGAGAACAGGGGTGCAGGGAGTAGCCCCTAAAAAAATATGAACTTGTGTCATCTATGCTAGATGGTAATAAAACTTAGCAAATGAATTTAGATGTTCCCACAGTTGGGAGGAGGATGGAGGAAGAAATGTAGAGTTGTTATAGTCAAAATAAAATGTAAATGACTATTCTATTTAGGAGTTAAATTTTATCAAGTACTAGCTAAATAGAGAAACAGAAATGAATGTTTAGAACTTGTTAAATTACATCCATCCATTAGACTGCTACCAGAATGTAGCAGAATGCCCATGCCAGCACTAACAAGCTCCTCCCAGCCAACCCGGTTCACACATAGTAGCTATACTGTGACTTTAAAACAGTAAGAATTACAGCAAGAGTAGTTAGCTTTGCATAGTCCCCTCTATAACCTACTCCATTAATTTCCCATCTCCCATCCCATTCTAATAGTTTTAACAAGGATTAGAAATCAGTTCATTTTATTTTATTCTTTTTTTTCTTTTTTGAGTCACACCTGGCAATGGTGAGGTGTTACTCCTGGCTTTTTTACTCAGGAATTACACCTGGCGGTTCTCGGGGACCATATGGGATGGTGGGTATTGAAACCAGGTCGGCCGCATGCAAGGCAAACACCATACCCACTGTGCTATTGCTCCAGCCCCAGTAGTTCATTTTAATTGATAGCAATCACTACTTACAGCAGGAAACGATTCACATACTTTCTTTTCTATAAATTTGTTACAAGTACTCCTATGTGTCAATAATTCAATTCAAGTTTCCACGGTCCATTCGTTCAGTACACACCAAGGTCTTCCTATTGTACTCTCCTGAAATCACTGCCAGAGCTTCCCAGAGCTACAATCGGCCTATCATTTCTGCATCTCCCTTCACCATCATTCTGGAACTTCGTTTTCCTTTTCTTTCATGAGAGATTTTCTGAGTTCTACCTAGCTTTTGTGATTTATATAATCCTACTAATATGCTCGAGATAAGAGCCTTCTACTGAGAATATACCACCTACGGCAGAGCATGGCAAGCTACTTATGTTTTATTTATTTGTTATGCCAAAAAGCTAGTAACAATTATGGACCTCACATCCAAGAAATAGCAAAAAAGCCAAAGAACCTCAGGCTCTGGGCACATTTCTTCGACTCCACTAGTTCCCTGCATTAACATACACCTCAGAGACCTGGGCCCTATGAAAGCAGGATGAGAATGCTATTTGGGTCTCCCAGAGAGGAATTGAAAGAGCTATGCTTGGAATATCATGCCTCACTCAAGTGAGAGAAGGAATCCGCGTTCCAACCTCCATTGCTGTTCCAGAGTCAGGGGCTGTCTCATTTGCCAAGGCATTGAAAATCAGATGGGCTGGACATGTAATGTGATTTCGAGGTGACCGCTGGACTAGAACCATTACGGACTGGATCCACGGGATGTCAAAATAACACATGCACCCACCTTAAAGATGGTCAGACTTCTTCATCAAGACCCTGAAAGAATTGTTTGAGGTTCTTTGTATTCCTGAAGCAACCAGATGCCATTGGGCTACATTGGCAT
>JAJIBD010034966.1:0-28383 GCA_021461705.1 Cryptotis parvus
CAACAACAACAACAACAACAACAACAACAACAACAACCACCACCACCACCACCAACTGTATTTTCAACCTAGAGTCTGGAAGAAAGATGCAAAGCCTATGACTGCTTCTTAAAACATACTGAGAAGTCATAGCTGGAACAGCATTCAGAAAACTGGCATCAGCAATTTTCGGGGAGTGGGAGGGGCGCCTAAAATTTGTTTTCAGGTAAGGGCTGGAGCAATAGTCCAGCGGGTAGAGGCGTTTGCCTTGCATGCGGCCCGGCCTGTGCTGGCCAGGGTTCGATCCCGGCATCCCATATGGTTCCCCGAGCACCGCCAGGAGTGATTCCTGAGTGCAGAGCCAGGAGAAACCCCTGAGCATTGCTGGGTGTGACCCAAAAAAGCAAAAAAAAAAATTTGTCTTCAGGTAACACTCAGCAGGGTTCAAAGGTACTCTTGGCTCTGTGCTCCAAGGGTCCACACCTGGTGGGGCTCAGGGGACTGTATACGTGTTCTGAGAGTCAGATCAGGGTCTGCTGAGCACAGGAAAAGTGCCAAGCGGCTGTATGAGCTCTCTGGCCCCACGGCAGCATTTCTGGTGAGAAGCGGAGAGAAAAAAAATACAGTGTGTGTGTGTGTGTGTGTGTTTGGGGGGGCGGGGGGAGAGGGTGTGAGTCTGGGGCCTTATAGCCTTAGACAGAAGGGTGATGATAAAGTTACATTTGAATGCTACAGATTATGAGTCAATTTAGGAGGGTTTTTTTTTTTTACTTCTTTTTAATGTTTTGTTTTTTTTTTTTTTTTTGCCTTTTTTGGGTCATACCCGGCAATGCTCAGGGGGCTACTCCTGGCTCTGCACTCAGGAATCACTCCTGGCTGTGCTCGGGGGGACCACATGGGCACGGGGATCGAACCCAGGCCGGCTGAGGCCGGCCACGTGCAAAGGCAAACACCCTACCTGCTGGGCTATCGCTCCGGCCCGTTATTTTATGGTTTTAAGAAATTCTTAGTTTGGGGCCGGAGCGATCGTCCAGTGGGGAGGGCATTTGCCTACGCACCCGACCTGGGTTCAATCCTCAGATTCCCATGTGGTCCCCGGAGCACCACCAGGAATGATTCCCGAGTGCAGAGCCAGGAGTTACCCCTGAGCATCGCTGGGTGTGACTCAAAAAAAGCAAAAAAAAAAAAAGAAAATCCTTAGTTTTTGTGGAGTGATTAATTGCATTGTGACTTTAGAATGGGAGGAGGAACTTACTCTCTCAAGCACACACACCAGCTGATACTGATTCAACTGTTGTAATGAGCACCAGCATACAGGATCGTCCTGTACTCATGTTTATCTGATTTAGAGGGACACTAATATCCTTTACACTTCTGCTTATACTTGAAAAAAAGTCTATGTTTTTATAAAGTATTGTGCTTACCTTTATCTTCAAATTCCTTTACGACATCATTCATTCTGTCTTGATAGAAAGACTCTCCCCTCTCTATTAATGAAATATCCAAAGCTTCATAGATTTTATTAAACTCTAGGGGAGAAAGTATCAAAAAATAGAGCAAGCGTATAAGCATGTATTAGCTTTCTGGTGTCTTGGTGCAGGAATCAAGTTCAGGGCATCAAATACTGCTGACTACATCGCAGCAGGAACTTAAAAGCCCAGAAAGCATGTACTCTATACAAAATAAATTCACCGTATAACTGAAGTATTTACAAAGAAACATGTTTCAGAAATATATTTCAACCATAATGTCCAAAAGAGGGGGGTGGGGGGAGGGAGAGAGAGAGAGAGAGAGAGAGAGAGAGAGAGAGAGAGAGAGAGAGAGAGAGAGAGAGAGAGAGAGAGAGAGAGAGAGAGAGAGAGAGAGAGAGAGAGAGAGAGAGAGAGAGAGAGAGAGGGTGCCTGCCATAGAGGCAGGTTGGGGAAACTGGGGACACTGGTGTTGGGAAATGTACACTGGTGAAGGGACCAGGGTGTTAGAGCGTTATATGACTAAAACCCAATCATTAACAGCTTTGTAACTGTGTATCTCACTGATTCAATAAAGAAATAAGTAAATAAATTTTATTATTATTATTTCGCTTTTTTGGGTTACCCCGGCAATGCTCAGAGATTATTCCTGGCTCTGCTCAGGAATTACTCCTGGTGGTGCTCAGGGGGATCATATGGGATGCTGGGGATCGAACCGAGAGTCGGCCGAATGCAAGGCAAATGCTCTACCCACTGTGCTATTGCTCTGGTCCCTGTAAATTTTATTTTTTTTTTTTTTTTTTTTTATTATTTTTTTTTTTGCTTTTTGGGTCACACCCGGCTATGCTCAGGGGTTTCTCCTGGCTCTGCACTCAGGAATTACTCCTGGCGGTGCTCGGGGGACCATATGGGATGCCGGGGATTGAACCCAGGCCGGCACGGCGCGCGTGCAAGGCAAGCGCCCTACCCTGGGCTACCGCTCCGCCCCTCCCTGTAAATTTTAAACAATGAAAAAGATACTTCAGAATGTTATAAATGTACTGCCATTTTGGAAACTATGTTTAAGAAAAAACACAGTTAATATAATTTTGGTGTTAATATACACAAAAATACTAACAAAGAGTGTGACTATAGTCTAGCAGATAGGGCATCTGCCTTGCATGTGGCCAATCCAGGTTCGATCCCCGGCATCCCATATGGTTTCCCAAGCACTTCCAGGAGTTATTTCTGAGTGCAGAACCAGGAGTAACTCCTGAGTACTGCCAGGTATGACCTCCCCCCAAAAAAAAACACAACAACAAAGGATTAGGGCCGACTCCCTTGACAGTAAAAGCCAGTAAGGGGCTTGCCTTGCACACGGGGACCCAGCTTATCTATTTATTTATTTATCTATTTATGCTTTTTTTTTTTTTGGGTGGGAGGGTCAGACCCAGCAATGCTCAAGGGTTATTTTGGCTCTGCACTTAGGAATTATTCCTGGTGGTACTTGAGTGATCATATGGGATGCTGGGAAATCAAATCCGGTTGGTCGCGTGCAAGGCAAATGCTCTACCCACTGGACTATTGCTCTGGTCCCAACAGCGACACCAAACATGGTCCCCATAAGCACCACCATGAGTAATTTTAAGTACAGAGCCAGGAGCATACCCTTAGCACTGCTAGGTGTGGCCCCCAAAACAAATGAAAGAAAACCAAGGCTATGTACTATGTACATTTGCAATATTTTGGTTGGGGGGGAGGGGCGACATCAGTGATCTTCAGTCAGGGCTTATTCCTGGAGGTGTTTGGGGGACCATGCCTGGTTGGCCGTGCGCAAGTTAAGTGCCTTATCTGCTGTACTTACACTCACTAGCAACAGAAACACATCATTTTCAGGACTGGAGGGTTAATACAGCAGGTAGCGGTGCTGATTCTTTGGTACCTCATATGGCCCGAACCTAGGAGTAACCCCAAGAGGCAGAGCCTGGGGTAAGCCCTGAGCACAGCCGGGCTACCCACAAACCAACAAAAAACAAACAAAACCCTAAACCACATAATTATTTTCAAAGTACATGATTGATCTGGAGTCGAAACATTCACTAAATTCTTAGTTTTTCTCTGGTCTGTGTCACTTATTCTTTTTTTTTGTTTGTTTTTTTAGGGTGCTGGGGATTGAACCTGGGTCAGCTGCGTGCAAGGCAAGTGCCCTGCTCGTTGTACCCCTGCCTCTCTGGTCCCAACCTACTGCTTCTTTTTCTTTTTTTTTTTTGGGTCACACCTGAAATGTTCAGGGGTTATTCTTGTAATTACTGCTGGTTATTCTTGTTATTACTCAGTAATTACTGCTGGTGGTGCTTGGGGGACCATATAGATGCCAGAATCGAACCCGGGTCGGCTGCAAGTAAGGCAAATACCCTACCTGCTGGACTATGGCTCCAGTCCCTACTACTTATTCTTTTTCATTTACTTATTTTTTTCCATTTGCATTTTCATGTGACCTTTAAAATCATTTTGTCCACTTTGGAAGCTAGCAAGTACTTAAAATTATAAATGAATCTGCAAAATCAGGCAGCTGCTGGACATTCTATGCAAACACTCAATTATGTCCCACACGGTCAGTCTTTTTTATTCCGGTCTCGCAGGCTAAATTTATTTGTGTTTTGGAAAAGAGATAACACAGAGGGACGGTGTGTGTGTGTGTGTGTGTGTGTGTGTGTGTGTGTGTGTCTGTCTGTCTGTGTCTGTGTGTGTGTTCTGGGCCAGGGGGGGAAGACAAGGCGCCTGCTCTGAACCTTTAGTTTGATGCCCAGCATCGCGCGGTCCAAAGCACCTGGACAGGAACACACTCCTGTTTAACACATGTGAAGGCTACTCCGAGCAGCCTCTGGTGGGGGTGGGGTGGCAGACCAGGCAGTGCCTGGGGACCTTGGGGTGATGGGGGTCACACCCCGGGGTTCCAGCCCCCTGAGTCCTCTCCCTCACCCCGGTGAATTATCTTTTCTTCTCTTCCTAATTGATTTTTGCTTGCTTACTTCTAAGAAAGTTAAGAATTCCTTGCCCTTCTTTCTAAATATACTAAGTCCTTCATTTTTTTTTTTCTTTTCTGGGTCACACCAGCAATGCTCAGGGGTTCCTCCTGGCTCTGCAACCAGGAATTACTCCTGGCGGTGCTTGGGGGACCATATGGGATGCGGGGATCGAACTCAGGTCGGCCACATGCAAGGCAAATGCCCTACTTGTTGGACTATCGCTCCGGCTCCACTAAGTCCTTTTTAAGGTTGTTGACGAACTCTCTGAAAGGCACTGTAAAGCAAAGTAATGTTTATCACAAGCAGGTCTTTAAATAACATTCTGTTAAACATTGATGAGGAAAAAAAATGATCCTGGTCAATACATTAAATGCTGTCATATGAGGACCTGCTCTTGGCCTGATTCAAAAAATAAACACCCAGAAATAATTCACCTTGGCGGGAGACATCGCAAATGAGCTTCCAGGCTTTTATGATGTCTGGGCTTTTTGCTCTGGAGTAAGACCACACACTGGTACGCGCGCTTCTTAAACTCCTCCTCAGTATCAAACCTCTTCTTGGATTCCTGCTCAAAGAGGATTACTATTCTTATTCCTAAACAAAATGGCTATTTCTCAACCATAACCCAAAGACTCTGAAGCCTCCTCCCTGAAACACCACCACAGTCCCTGTAAAAAGCAAACAAACCAAACCCCAAAGACTAAAGTGAGACATTAGGACGGGACAAGTCTGGAAATGTTCTATCACGATCATCAGGGGCGTGAGTACCAAACAATGTGCCCGGAGCCTGATATTTCCTTGACATCATTCTTTAAAGTACAAAGTCCTCACCACAGTACTCCTATGCTCCCAGCCCCTGGCTCTGTGTTTCGAGAAGATAAAGAATGGCTAACAAGCAGAGCTGAACTTCCAGAGTTCCTTTCTTTTCTAGAAGTGGTTCTGGAGGAGTAATCCATGTTTCTATTTTCATTTTTTGCTTTTTTTGTGTTACACCCAGCGATGCTCAGGGGTTATTCCTGGCTCTGCATTCAGGCATTACTCCTGGCGGTGCTTGGGGGATCCTATGGGATGTAGGGGATTAAACCCGAATCAGCCATGTGCAAGGCAAACACTCTCCCTGCTGTACTATAGCTCTAGCCCCGGCCCTGATGCTTTAAAATTAAAATACTTTCACTGTTTAATCTCTATTTTGTAAGCAGTATATGTTTAATATTAGGATTAAAATCACTATAATCCCAAATTAGTGATAAAATCACTAGATCACTAGACATCCCGTTGTTCATTGATTTCCTCGAGCAGGCGCCAGTGACATTTCCTTTTGACCCTACCACGTGCCAGTGTAGCCCAAGGGCAGTGATAAAATACTGGTATATAATTCTAGACAACTCATTACAAACACACACCTACAGGGCTAGAGTAACAGTACAGAGAGAAGCCATTTGTTTCGAATGTGGCAGACCCGGGTTTGATTCCCGGCATCCCAGATGGTCCCCTGAGCACCATTAGAGTAATTCTCAGTGAAGAGCCAGGAGTAACCCTGGCAACATTCTTTAAAAAATTGGCTTAGCGGGGCTGGAGAAATAGCACAGGGGGAGGGTGTTTGCTTTGCACGAACCGGGTTCGATCCCCAACATCCCATATGGTCCCCTGAGCACCGCCAGGAGTAACCCCTGAGCATTGCCAGGTGTGACCCAAAAAAGAAAAAAAAAGAGAGAGACCTGGCTTGGGAAGTTGGGGGAGATAACCAATAGGGTTGGGGCACAAGCCTTTGCATGTGGGAGCCCTGGGTTTAATCCTTGGCACCACAAGATTCCTGGAGTGCTGTGCCATGAACAGCTTATGAGCATCATTGGCGGGAGTGAGCCCGAGCACCCCGCCAGCAGTAACCACTGAGCATCACCAGATGTGACCCCTAAATATGAAACAAAATGATTCAATAATTGATTTTAACATCCAACAACAAAGAGTAAAGGTGATGGACGCAAGGAGTTTATCAACTTCTCTGCAAACCCACAGTCCTGTAACATGCCACTATGACACCAGTAAATAAGACCAAACCTTGTAAAAGGCCTGAAGGTCCCCGATGGGAGGCGACACCGTCAGGTAGTCAGGGAATTTGTCCTGCAGGTGGGCGATGAGCATGCCAAACTGGGTGCCCCAGTCTCCCACGTGGTTCAATCTAGTGCCAGTAAGAGGACAGAAAGTCATTTAAAGAAACCATCAGTGCTGGGGCTGGAGAGACTTGCCTTGCATGTGGCTGGCCCAGGTTCCATCCCCAGCACCCCCTGTTGGCCTATTAACACTACCAGGAGAGATCGCTGAGCAGTCAGGAGTAAGCCGGGTTGGCCCCAAAACAAAGCGATGATGATAAATGTTGAAATTATAGTAACTATGTCCCGATGGAAACTGTCAGCATTTAACTGTCAGACATCACTTTCTGTCTGTCATACCGATGTGGAGTTTCCTCAAGAGTGCAGAAAACAGCGTCTCTACTCAGCTCTCTGCCTGGGGACCGAGCCACTGGCAGTGGGGCTCAGGACTGACCGGAAGAATAAAACTCCCACCAGTGGGTCAAGATCTTTCACTGTGCAGCTGGTTGGCTGGTTGGTGGTTTTGAACTTCTTGAAACCAATAAACCAGTGACTGAAAACTACTCATTGGATAATGATGCTCATTAACACAATTTTATGAAGCTTTTTTTTCTTTCTTTCTTTTTTGGGTCACACCCAGCAATCCTCAGGGATTACTCCTGGCTCTGCTCTCAAGAATTACTCCTGGCAGTGCTCAGGGGGAACCATATGGGATGCAGGTGTTTGAACCTGGGTAGCCGTGTGCAATTATGCAAACCCCCTCCTCGCTGCACTATTCCTCCAGCCGCCTGAAGGTTTTTTTTCTTTTTTGTGTAACACCCGGCGATGCTCAGGGGTTACTCCTGGCTCTGCACTCAGGAACTACTCCTGGCGGTGCTCGGGCGACCATATGGGATGATGTTGATTGAACTGAGGCTGCATGCAAGGCAAACACCCTCCCCACTGTGCTATCACTCTGGCCCCAATTTTATAAAACTTTAGCCAATTATCTTAGCACAACTATTCAATGTCAATGAATTAAAATAAAAATTCTTGGGGTTGGAGCAATAGTACAGTGGGTAGGGCGTGCCTTGCATGTGGCTGACCTGGGTTTGATCCCCAGCATCCCCTATGGTCCCCTGAGCACCACCAGGAGTAATTCCTAAGTGAAGAGGCAGGAGGGATCCCTGAGCATTGCCAGGTGAGACACAAAAAGAAAAAAAAAAATCTTTTTTTGGAAGGAGGGATGGTGGTGAGTGGTTTGGGCCACACCAGGCAGCATTTGGGGGCAATTTCTGGCTCTGCACTCAGGTGGCTCCTGGCTGAGGTCTGGGGATTGGAGCCAGGAATTGGGCAGGTTGTAACAGGCACCTTCCCTCCAGTACCACCTCTTTGGCCCAGGGTAAGAGTAAAGTCATCCAATCACTGTTCGCCCCTGCCTACTTCCATCTAACCTGCAACACTTATCTCTATACCTCTTAAGGGTATTTGGGGGCTGAAGTGACAGTTCAGCGGGTAAGGCATTTGCCTTGCAAGCATCCGAGTTGCCTCAATCCCCAGCATCCCGTGCATGACCTCCCAAAAACCAAAACCAAAAACACAAGCACCTCTCAAATCTTTTAGCATATTACAATTTCGCCCTTCTCTGCCTAGATTCTTTATAGCATTGAAGATTTGGTCTTGGGGACGGTGGGGGTCTGGGGTAGTAATTTGTGGGCCACACATAGCATTGCTCAGGGCTTATTCCTTGCTCTGTGGTCAGGGGCCACTCACTCCTGGTAGGACTTGAAAGACCACATGTGGTGGTGCCAAGGACTGAATGAGGGCTGCGCCCACGCCGAGGTAGAGCACTGGGTCAGAGAACACACACCACCGGCTCTCCAGCAGTCCTCCATGACACCCATAAACCCTCATTTCCTACAACGGCCTCAAAGATGCAAGGTAATCAACCCCATCCCGTTTCCAGGTGGCCCAGGACACCTCCAGAGCCAGGGTCACACACCTCAGCACATCATAGCCGGCAAACTCAAAGAGGCGGCACATGCTCTCCCAATGATGGTGGACCTGAGGTGGCCCACGTGCATCTCCTTGGCTATGTTGGGAGAAGAGAAGTCAACCACGACCTGGGCAGAACACAGAGATGGAAACATTACAAAAGGGCTCATTTCTGCTACGTTCATCAGTGACAAAATGGGTCTGAACATCAGAGCAGGTGAGAACTAAACCGTGTTAGGTTTTCCAGTGTTTTGTACAGGTCCCCTGGGGCTCCACCAACCTGAGGACGGTACAGATACCTTTCTATTTTTCCCAAGGGCAGAAATGCAAACACCATTCACCAGAAGATTGGTCAACTGTTCTGAGACAAAAGTTCTTTCTCAAGTGAATATTAATAAAACCTAATGAATAGGAGGGGGAGAGAGAGAGAGAGAGAGAGAGAGAGAGAGAGAGAGAGAGAGAGAGAGAGAGAGAGAGAAAACAAATTAGGTAATTTTTTAATGTCTACTCAAAGAGGAAGACTCCTGATTCCCTTTGTGCTAGCCCAGAGCCCGACGACCTGGCTTTTGTCAAATTCTTCTTGGCCCCAACATCGCTGGGTTTATTGACTAGGGCTCTAGTGCTCCAATCTTAGCAAATTATTTCGGACCTTCCCCAGTCTCCTGAAAAATTTTTAATTCGGGGCCAATGATTTGCTTAAGCGGGAACTAAACAGTTTCCCACAGACTTATATGCCATTGCCTCTCCCTGTTTTGCTGATGAAAACTGAATCACTCCGTAAAACTGGACAGACATAAAGCAACTTGTCCAGGGTCAGGCGGCGGAGTCTAGAATAAAATATTTCCGAAATCACAGTCCGAGGTATTTTTACCATTTTGTGCAACATGGAAAAATTAAATACTGCATTTATAAATGTTTTAGTCTGAAATGAATTCAGGGGCCAGAGACCACTCAAAATGGAGGGAATACTTGGCCTGGCATACTCAAGGCCCCAGGCCTACTTTCTCCACGCTCTGCTGGGTGTAGCCTGAGGGGCCCTGAGCCCTCCACTCACTGGGGAAGACCTTCTCCCTCCCTGAACGCCCCCAAAAAAAACCCCCCAAAAAATCACTAATAATGACTGAAGAAAGATGAAATTATGTCATACCAGGACCAGCAATTTCAACCTTTTCAATACATTCATTGTCTGGAAGGTGTTTGGTGATGTTTTCGGCAACTTCTCTTGGATTAACTTTCTGTTCCTTGGCTTTGAACATCTGTAACACAACATAAAATGGTTTGATGCACAACAGATTTCAGCAAGGTGCTTCGGAGACCACACCTGAAGAGGCACATGACACAGGAAGGAAGGCTGAAGCCAAGAGAAGCTCAGAGACTTCGAATCGACAGATGAAAGCAAAATCATCATCGATAACACATGGAGGAATAGCAAAGTGTCAAACACTTCATTTCAAACAAGGCATTTCAAAATGAACTGTCACACTATCTAAAACTTGTTTTTTCGGGGGTTTACTTTTTGTTTTGGGGCCAAGCCCTGCGATACTCAGGGCTTACTCCTGGCTTGGAACTCAGGAATCACCCTGGTAGGACTCAAGAGACCCTATGGGGCACCAAGGATTGAACCCTGGCCGCCATGTGTGAGGCAAGCACTCTCCCGCTATGTTATCTCTTCAGACTCAAGAGACCCTATGGGACACCAACAACTGAACCCTGGCCGGCCATGTGCGAGGAGGCAAGCACTCTCCCCGCTATGTTATCTCTTCAGCCCCCAAAACTTCTTAATGCAGTTTCCAGAATATTCAGGGGTTTTTATTTAAATATTCACAGTACTTAATTTTCAGACACAAATCTGTGCAAAGCTCAGTCCGCACTGAAGAACAGCACATCTACAGTATTTACCCCTCAGATACACAACATAGTTATCAGAGTGAATTGCTTAAAGGAGCGATTCCCTGAGTGCAGAGCCAGGAGTAAGCCCTGAGCACAGCCATGAAGGCTTGGTCACAAACTCAAACTCTCAGGATTTTTCATGCACGTTGTGGCTCCACAGCCAAAGGCTCAGATCTCTTTCTTGGCAGTGGGCATGTGAACCCGCCATGACCCTGACAAGAACTCCAACCCAGGGACCTTGGGTACGGGCGTGAGTCTCTGCTGGCACCACCACAGAAATGCCAGCCGGGGGTGAGAGAAAGGTGAGTGTAAACCCCTCTGTGCCCCTCCCAGTGACTGCCAGTCATGTGGGCGCCCGGCCCCTGGACATCATAGAACAGCAGTAGCAGCACAAAGGGAAGGACGTGGGGAATGGAAGAACAAAGCCCGAAACCACGGACTGGAAACGTAACATGCAAATGCCTCCCAAAGGCACCAGAGCTACACCTGCAGACAGAAGCGGAAGGCGACATACGGCCAGTTTGGGGCACATCAATTTCCAACTCTGTTATGTCAAAGCAGGAACAACCACGGCCCGAGACACCAAAAAAAACACACGAGGCTTTGCACATACCTTACGTGAGCCTAACCACACCAGCCACAGCCCTGGGCCTTATGGGCACCATACGCGATGCTGGGGATAGAACCCAGTTGGGCACATGCAAGGCAAAAGCCTTCCTGACTGCAGGATCTTCTCTCAGGATCTGTCGACCCTTATGTGTTTTGCTTGAGGCCACACCTGGTGGTGCACTCTTGGCTCTGCACTCAGGTATTACTCCTGATGGGGCTTGGAGGGCCATATCGGATACCAGAGATAGAACCTGGTTGGACAAGGTGAGTGCAAGGTGAATGCCTCTCTGGCTAAACTAGGTCTCCACGCCCTTAAGTGACACCCTCCAAAGTGATACCTTTTCTCGAGCTTTCAGAACTGTGGCAACGTTATCGCCCTCCCCGCTTAAGGACGCAATACCTGCTATCATCTATGACATGGTGATGATCATAATAATGCTCAAGAAAATAAAGAAATCTCTGAGAGTGCTTCCTCACACAGAATTACCTGGGAGATATCATGCAGAGACTCAGACACAACGGGGAGAGCTGACATCCGTATCTCCCCTAGCTCAAGTGACCATGAGGCTCCTGGGAGGAAAGATGGGTTTTGGGAGTGGGCCCATCACCTCTATGGGACCTTGGAAACAGCCAGATGAGACTCGCTCATCACAAGAGGCGCCATTTTCACAGTCCGGACGCCACAGCAAATCAGAGCCTGATCAGGAGAGGCGCTGATCTCAAGACTAGATTAACAGAGTACAGGCCCAGGTAGGGGGCCCTCAGAGGCGGAAGTCACTGGGCATTCCTGAGATGGAGCTGGAGCTACTCCTTCCCCTCTCTAACTCGTCCTGGAGGCCCCATGGCCCTGCCCACGAATTGGCCCAGGGCGACTGGCCATAGCATCCAGAGACTCAGACACAATGGGGAGAGCTGCCATCCGGCTCTCCCCAAGTCACGAGCCGCTAAAGTACATCAAACTAGTGGAACCAATCATGTCCTAGAATATACTATAATCCACAATGTGTAAGAAAGGGAAGCAAGGAGAGAGAAAAGAGAGAAGGAGATGCAGAACCTGCCATGGAGGCAGGCTGGGGGAGGGGGGGGGGAGGTGGGGACATTGGTGATGGGAGATGGGCACGGGTGGAGGGATGGGTGTTGGAACACTCAAACATGAGCATCTTGTAATTGTATATCTAAAGGTGGTATAATAAAATAATTTTTTTAAAAAATGAAAGAATCACCTGAGAAATACTCATGGCGCTGTTACACTGGTAGTCCCCAAACTTGGGCTGCTGACTTGGCGTCACCAGCAAGGGAGGATTTTCCAAATCTGGGTGCGCTGACTTAATGGCAACACCGAAGATCTCTTGTAGGCGTGTGTTGATATTAATCATGTTTTTGGTGGGTCTGGTCCTTTCTGCTTGAAGACTCTGTAGGAAGAGAGCAGAACTGCATCAACCAAACACCAAATAACCAGGGACTCAAGTATTCTGACAAACCAACATGCGTTGGTAATGTAATCCTCTCACACCAGGGGTCAGCACAAACGCAACGTACTTTTGTTCTTTTTTTATATGTTTTTTTTTCCTTTTCGGGTCACACGGCAACCCAGCCGCACTCAGGAATCACTCCTGGCGGTGCTCGGGGACATATGGGATGCCGGGGATAGGACACGGATTGGCTGCACACAAGGCAAATGCCCCACCCACTGCGCTATCCCTCCGGCCCCATGTGCTTTTGTTCTGGAGCCGGAAAGTGAGCCTGCGCTCCAGCATACAGAGACCCGGAGCCCACCTCCTGACGCCAAAAGGTATTTCTCTCATGCAAGTGTTCCCCTTGTAAGACAAACGGGGAACTACACAGATGATGAAAAATTACCTCTGTCCTACTATCAAATAATTCCCCAATCAAATAATATCTGCAATTCTGCAAGGTTTCTACAATGGACTGCATTATTTGTTCAGCTGCTTCTACTAATGCTCTTTCATCTTCCCACAACTCCGTGTCTCCACCGCCACATAGTATCCCCTGGATGCCAGGAAGGATTCTGGGGAAAGGTTTAGGGTGTGGAGAGTTAGTATAGCACGGGACGCTTGTCTGGTTTCAACCTCTGGCACCCTGTGTGTCCCCCAAGCGCGCCAGAGTGCAGAGCCAGGAATGAGTTGTGAGCACAACTGGGTGTGGCCCTAAAGGAGAGTAGGACAGCTCTGGGCTGCACCAGGAGAGCTCAGGGGTCACTCCCGACACATGGGTCCAGGTGTGCTGCAGCGGTCAAACCTGAGCCCCTCACAGCCAAAATGTGCACTCCAGCCCTCCCTCAGAGCCCTGTCAGCCCAAATACAGTCCGAGTGAAGAGGCTGATCTAAGAGCAGGGCGGGGCGAGACCCTGTCAGAGCTTCGACCACAGCTGCCACAACCCCAACTTCGCTCTGTACTTTCTGAGGGTAGGAACACCTGTCTCTGTGTGTGCAGCACAAGGGAACTGCCCTGCAATGAAGGTCCACACCAGGCAATCTGCAGTGGACAGTTTTCCAGAATGTTGATTACAAATCAAAATTAACATTCGCAATTAATGATTTCTACATACTTCCACAGAAAGCCATGACTCCCCCACCGTGGTAAGTCTTTCCTCCCCATCCATGATAAGCGCCGTGAGGATGAGACTCGTTATCACCAGGGCTGGGGAAAGACTTCACGGGACAGCTGTGCACAAGCACAGGGATAGAGATCTGACCCACCATAGCACGCCGTTTCCTGCACCCTGTCATGGGCACCAGCATGGAACCGTCCAGCGCAGTGACTCTGGTCCCAGCTCCAGCGCAGTATCGGCGTTCTGACAGATCTCACGTGAGCAAAGGATTACACCCTAAAAATCATACCTGATGAGAAACTCAGCACCAGGAAATGATCAAAGTCAATGTGCCTCTCATGAGGCGCCCAGGAGGGATGGCGGGTTCTAGCCCTGGCCCGCCACCCCAGCAAAGCTTTGCAACAAGTCAGACGACCCCCACTCCATGAGGGCCTCCATTTTCCACATCCGGACTTCCCTCTCATCAGAACTCCACCCAGCAGACCAGCCTATCACAGCCCGGCTCATCAAGATCCACCCTGCAGGGGCGGAGTGATAGCCCAGTGGGTTGGGCATTTGCCTTGCACGCGGCTGGCCTATACTAGCCTGGGTTCGATCCTCGGCATCCCATATGGTCCCCTGAGCACCGCCAGGAGTGATTCCTGAGTGCAGAACCAGATTCCTGAGCATTGCCAGGTGTGACCCAAAAAAAAAAAAAAAAAAAAAAGATCCACCCTGCAGCAGTCTTTTTTTTTAAATCCGCCCAGGTATACTGATCCAGACTCACAGACATGGGGCAGAGCTGCTACTGGCTCTCCCTGTGCCCAGCCACTCACGAGGCGCCCAGGAGGGATGGCGGGTTCTAGCGCTGGCCCGCCAGCCCAGCAGAGCCTTGCAACAAGTCAGAGCCGACCCCCACTCCATGAGGGCCTCTATTTTCTACATCCAGACCTCCCTCTCGTCAGACCTCCACCCAGCAGACCAGCCTATCACAGCCCGGCTCGCACAGCCGCTTGAGTCTGCGCAGTTCATCAATAAATGCTGGACTTAGAGATGACTACAAGAGTATGCTATCCACACGGCAGAGCCTGGCAAGCTACCCGTGTTGTATTTGATATGCCAAATACCAGTAACAATTATAGACCTCATTCCCATGACCTGATGGAATGGTCTGAGGCTCTCTATGTTCCTGGAGCAAGCAGGTGCCCTTGGGCTCTACTAGCATGAGACAGGACATATGGAGATGTTACTGGTGCCTGCTTGAGCCAATCGATGATGAACAGGAAGACAGTGATACAGTGATACAATCAAAGAGAGCAGTCTTTAAATCACCACCACTAAAATGGCACCCAAGGGACTGGGGAGAGTTCAGAGAAGTGCAGCATGTTCTCTGCATGCAGAGATCCCAGGTTGTATCCCCCAAGCACCGCCAGGAGTGACCCCACACACCAGGCAAGGAGTAGCTGCTGAGCACTTCCGGCCCAAACATAGCAAAGAGAGAATGCTGAGAGAATGCTGGTCTCGCATACTGCCATGCCTGGTCTGATTCCCTATCCCGCGTGGTTTGAGTGACCCCCAAACACAGAGACAAAACCAACAGCCACTCTGCACTGCTCGCGGTGTCTCTCCCCCCCCCCGCCCCCCCCCTCCCCCAAACCAACAGCCACTCAGCACTGCTTGCGGTGTCTCTCCTCCCCAAACCAACAGCCGCTCAGCACTGCTCGCGGTGTCTCTCCTCCCCAAACCAACAGCCACTCAGCACTGCTCGCGGTGTCTCTCCTCCCCAAACCAACAGCCGCTCAGCACTGCTCGCGGTGTCTCTCCTCCCAAACCAACAGCCACTCAGCACTGCTGGCGGTGTCTCTCCACCCCCAAACCAACAGCCACTCTGCACTGCTCGCGGTGTCTCTCCTCCCCAAACCAACAGCCGCTCTGCACTGCTCGTGGTGTCTCCCCTCCCCAAACCAACAGCCGCTCAGTAGCACTGGCTATGTCTCCCCCTCCCCAAATCAACCACTCCCCAAACCCAACCAAACACTGAAATCAAACAGTGCCTGTCATTCCTGGTGAGGACTAATCTGTTTCTGCAGGGCCACAGGCATTGGTGCTCAGGATCCAAGCCGCACCCAAGGGAAGTGCTTTAACCTCTGTACCGTATCTCCAGCCCCAATAAAGGTACCGAAAGGACAGGTGGCTTATCTGACAGGCGAGTGTGTAAGGAAGTAGCTGTGTGGCCAGGGCAAGAGGGAGAGTGAATGGGCCTCCTGCATGGCTCCTCAGAGCTGGGAACTATTTTCTTTCTTTTTTCTTTTTTTGGGTCACACCCGGCAATGCTCAGGGGTTTCTCCTGGCTCTGCACTCAGGAATCACTCCTGGCAGTGCTCAGGGACCATATGGGATGCTGGGGGGATCGAACCCGGGCGGCATGGGCCGGCCATGTGCAAGGCAAATGCCCTACCCGCTGGGCTATCGCTCTGGACCCTGAGCTGAGAACTATTTTCAATGTACACCTGTACCATGCTCACTATTACTCTGTGGGGTAATAGATTACTCACTAGGGCAAAATATCTGTGAAGAAACCAATCGTGGCCTCTGCATATAACACCCACAGCGCTCTCCGATGCACCAGAGTTCATTCATGCCTGTCAGTATACACGTATTTACTTTTGTATCATTTCCATTACAGCTTCTAGTACACAGTAGGCACTCAATAATGTTTGTATTTTGGGGGTTAGGAGGAGGGCTGTGGGCTATTCCTGACCCTGTTCGAGGTCACTCCTGGTGGTGCTTGGGGAGTAGATATGCCGCCAGGCATCAAAGCAGAACCAGCTGGATGCAAGGCAAGTGCGTTAATCACACGAATTCTCCACCCCTCAACTTAAATAGAGGGAGAGGAGTACAGTACAGAGTGCAGAGCCGCCAGCTCACGTTTAAGAGGATTTCCTAGGGGAATGATTCTGTCCGGCAGAACAGACGCCAAGTAGAGAATATAAGGGAGATGGCAAGTCTGGTGCAGGCAGAGCCTAATTGGATAAATGGGGCGGGGGCAGAGACAAGCCTGGGCGGCTGCACACAGGTGAGCAATTAGGAGAGTGAGGCCACTGCGGGGAGTCGGCTGTCAGCTGTGAGCAATTAGGAGAGTGAGGCCACTGCGAGGAGTCGGCTGTCAGCTGGTCTGGCAGGCAGGGCTGAAAATCAAAGCCACAATCCAAGCAGCTCAGTATTCCTACGGGATAAACATCATGAAGTTATGGCATCACTGAACAGCACACAGCACAAGCTTCATGGGGGAGAAAGGGTTCTCACTGGGGCAGGGTGACCGGGAGGAGCAAGGCTGCTTGTCTTGTATGCAACCGAACCCAGTGCGATCCTGGCACCCAATGTGGTCCCCGAGCCCTGCCAGGATGAAACCCTGAGCACAGAGTTGGGAATAAGCCCTGAGCACAGCTGGGTGTTAACGCCCCTCCTCCCACCAAGTTCTCAATGAATAAATGAAAAGTTAAAAAAAAAAAACTCTCACTAAATCTGATGCTGTAAAAGTAACAATAAAATTGGAAAATGATCAATTTAGGGCGGAGAAAGAATATTTTCTTGCTACTAAGGGTCTGGTTTGGGCTGAGGCTGCCCGTGCCACGGCCCTCATCCGCTGAGTTAGCTCCCGGGCCCAGAGACTATGTTTTTTAAGTATTTCCTTTTAATAGAGGCAATTATTTGGCATTTTAAAAAGTCCCACAGGCATAAACTGTTGAGAGAAATGTTAAAAGCAATACTTTATTTTAGCAGGAAAAGCTAAATATATAGATTTGGTATAGAGGGGGGGACATTTCAGATGGCAGAAAAAAAAGAAACCAGTCTTGAAAATAGACAAAACCAGTGCCGTGATATAAACAAAACTTAATTTGGCTAAGTTTGTGAGACAAACCATGAGAAGAAAGCACAACTTAAACTGTTTCCCAGAGCTGATATGACGCAGCCACCCGCCAACTCCCTACATTTCAGAATAAGAGGTATGACATAGCCAGTTCCTGCCAAGAACAAATAGGCATTACCTTTCCATTTTATAAGATGTTTGCTAACTGCATCTGAGCTTTCGTCCTTACTGAGTTCTTGACGCCATCTTTTCTGTGCTGTAAGAAACTTTTACTCTTCCCTACTTTGGGGATACCCTGTTTTGACCTCAGCACTTTCGGAACATCTAGCAAAGGAGAGAGTGCCATCACCACGCCAGTAACTGTGCCAACAACTTGGCACAAACTTGACTAACACAGGGAAAAGGAAAGAGCTTACTTCTTTACTCAAGGTCCTCCAGGTATATTTTCATGCTCTTCTTTAAAAAATACAATATTAAAAGTTACAGGCAGGGCCGGAGCAATAGTCCAGCGGGTAGGGCATTTGCCTTGCACACGGCCGGTCTGTGCCGCCCGGGTTCGATCCCGGCATCCCATATGGTCCCCGAGCACCGCCAGGAGCAATTTCTGAGTGCAGTGCCAGGAGAAACCCCTGAGCATTGCCGGGCGTGACCCCAAAAAAGCAAAAAGTTATAGGCAGTAGAGTTCAATGGTAAGACCCCACAGTTCGCATGCAGGTTTCTCCTCACCAACAGACACAAAAATTCAATTTGTGGAACGAAGCCAGAACTCAGTAGAACTCACCTTCCGAAGGATGTTCACCCGGTATTTTAATTTTAAGTTCTCCTCTCGCAACTGCTCCAAATGTGGAGAAGCCTCTAAGCAGCCTCCGTTTTTCAAGGCTTCAATTTCAGCAGTCAGAGACTTAATCTCCTTTTCCTGTGAAAGAAATGGCACTCTGACAGGTGTAGGATAACTGATGACTTTTAAGATAAGATCAGTACCTTAACCCTACTTCCTGTTTGCCTTCCACACCCAGGGCAAGGCTCAAGGCCTAGGGGAGCCAGGGCCTCCCTTGGGGCAAGCAGGGACCTGTTCTCCAGCTCTGAATAGTGCTGGCATTCAACCCTTTGTAAGAATTACCGGAGGACAGAACTCTGATGTTTAAGCTCCTTCATCTTCATGTCTGAGAGTGGTAAGTCCACTGTAGAGTGGATGTTACTCCCACATTTTACAAAGTGGGGCTCTCAATAAAATTCCTTGGGCCAGGAAGATAATACTGGAGTTAGTGCACCTGCAGGCTCGCTTAGGTCCCAGCACACAAATGGTCCCCTGAGCTGCTGGGAGTAGTTGAGCACTGCTAGGTGAAAGAAAGAGGAAGCAATACAACTGCAGGTGAGATGCTTGCCTTGCATGCAGCCCACCTGGGCTCAATCCCCACCCCCAGATGGTCCCCTGAGTGCAGAGCCGGGAGTAACCGCTGAGTATTGCTGGGTGTGACTCAAAAACCAAAATAAAAAAAATAAAAGGGGGCGGCTGGAGTGATAGTTGAGCATGTAGGGCAATTGATCCTGGTTTCTCTCACTGGCACCCTTAAGGTCCCCCAGCACCTCCAGGAGTGATTACTGAGTGCAGAGCCAGGAGTATCCTGGGCATCACTGGGCATGGCCCAAAAACAACAAAAAACAAAAAACAAAAAAAAAAAGGAGGGGAGAAAAGAAAAAGGACGGGAAAAAATTAAAGGAAAAAGGGACAAAAGAAGAAAAAAAAAGTAAAGGGAAGAAAGGAAGCCTGCGGCCGCCCCTCAGCATCGCAGGGGACAAGACAGGCCAGCAGGCTGGGGCAGGCGCTGCACGCGGGAGCCCAGGGTCCATCCCAGCACCCAGGAGCGACCTGCGAGCAGCGCTACAGGGACAAGGCTGGGTGCGGCCTCCTCAACCAAACGCCATCAATCAATCATCCACTCAATCAAGCGACCCACTGACCCAACAATGCCTACCCCGCGCCCCGCTCTCCCGCTGCTCCGGGACTACGCTGGAGACGTGCCTGCAGCCCCTCGGACTGAGCTGTCACGGCAGTGAACGGGGGTCCCGGACCCAAAGTGGAGATGGTGGGGGACCTCCAGCAGCCCAGACCCCACGGGGCTTGCAGCAGGGGCCGGCGCCACTCGCGTCCCAGACATCAGCGGCCCCGGGGAGGGGGGGTGTGTGTGCGTGCGTGTGTTGGTGTGTGTGTGCGTGTGTGCGTGCGTGTCCGGGGGGTCCCTCCACAACCCGGGGCGTCCCCGTCCCAGGAACTCTGCAGAGTGGGGAGGGGGTCCTCTCCCACCCAGTGGTCGCTGCCCCGCGACCTTCTCTTCCTCCGCCCCGTCCCCGTCCCCCGCCCCGTGTCTTTCTGCGCAGGCTGCAGACGGGCCGACCTGCTGCAGAAGTCGAGCGGAGCACTGGAGCCGTCAGCCCGTCCATCCTCCTGTCAGTAGCACACGGGGACCAACGTGGCGGAAGCGGAAGTGGCCGCCCTACCCGGAAGCGGAAATGCACTCTTCTGGCCTGAGACTCCGGGCGGGTAGAGCGGCACCACCTCTGCTCTGCCGCCCCTAGCGGAACCTAGGGGGCACTGCCAGGCGCTCGGCCTTTGATGTTTTTTTTTGCTTTTTGGGTCACTCCCGGCAATGCTCAGGGGTTTCTCCTGGCTCTGCACTCAGGAATCACTCCTGGCGGTGCTCGGGGGACCATATGGGATGCCGGGGATCGAATCCGGGCCGGCACAGGCTGGCCGTGTGCAAGGCAAACGCCCTACCCGCTGGACTATCGCTCCTCGGCCTTTGAACTGACGGGCTGAGGCCACCAACCCCGTGGTCTCTCCTGTGGGACTCTTCATTCACTTGTATCACTTGTCTTCCATTGTTCATTGATTTGCTTGAGCGGGCACCAGTAACAGGGGCAGTATGTCCCTGTGGCGTGCTAGTGTAGCCCAAGGGCATATGCTCCTCCAGGAACACGATGAGCCTCAGACCATTTCTTCAGGTCATGAAGGAACAAAGTCTGTTCACTCATTTGCTCAACAAGCACAGACTGTGCACGTGAGTTGGCCAGACTCTATTCCAGGGATACAACATCAGTTTTTTTTTTAGAAACATTTTAAAATTATTTTATTATACCACCTTTATATATACAATTACAAGATGCTCATGGTTTTTTTTTTTTTTTTTTTTTTGGCGACACTCAGGGTTACTCCTGGCTCTGCACTCAGGAATTACTCCTGGCAGTGCTCGGGGGGACCATATGGGATGCCGGGGATCGAACCCAGGCCGGCATGGGCCGGCTGCGTGCAAGGCAAACGCCCTACCCGCTGGGCTATGGCTCCGGCCCCAAGATGCTCATGTTTTGAGTTTTGGTTCTACAGTGATGGGAGATGGGCACGGGTGGAGGGATGGGTGCTGGAACTGTAGAACCAATCTCCTTCTGTCCTTCTGGCTTCCCTTTCTTACACATTGTGGATTGTAGTATATTCTAGGACATGATTCGTTCCACTAGTTTGATGTACTTAGTGGCCAGGCGTGACTTGGGGAAAGCCGGATGGCAGCTCTCCCCATTCTGTCTAGTCTCTGGATGCTATGGCCGGTTGCCCTGGGGCAGTTTGTGGGCAGGGCCAGCGGGCCTCCGGGAGGAATCGGTGTGGGGAAGTGGTGGCCCCATCTCCATCTCACGAATGCCAGTGACTCCCGCCTCCGAGGGCCACCTACCTGGGCTTGAACTTGGCTACTCTGTTACTCTGGTCTTGAAATCAGCATTTCTCCTGGGTGGGCTCTGATGTGCAATAGGCGTCTGGACAGCGAAAATGGCAGCTATTGTGATGATCGAGTCTCATCCGGCTGCTTCTGAGGCCCCACAGAGGTGATGGGCCCACTCCCCAAACCCATCTTCCCTCTCGGGAGCCTCATGGTCAGCTGAGCTAGGGGAGATCTGGATGGCAGCTCTCCCCATTGTGTCTGAGTCTCTTGCAACATCAGTTTTAAAGCGAGACAGGTGAGGTCCTGGCTCTCTGGTGGAGGAGTACGTCTTATTCATTTTTATTATGATCATTTTGTTTGTATTTTGAGGGTCACACCCAGCAATGCTCAGGGCTTACTCCTGGACTCTGCACATGGGACCACTCCTGGCAGCGCTTGGGGAACCAGATGGAATGCTAGGCATAGAGTCTGGGTCAGCTGCCTGCAAGGCAACCACTGTACTATTTCTCCAGACGAGGAACCTATGTAAGAACAGAGAAATGTACCAGGTGCAAAAAGCAAATCACAGCCTCAGATGGTCCTAACTCCAGGTAGGTCATGAATAGAATGACTCTGACCAAGTGATATTTGAGCTAAGGTTTTGATACAGCTGGAGTTAGGTGGGAGAGCACCAGGTTACTGTGATACAGCTGGAGCTAGGGTGGAAAACGTAAGGCCACTTTAGCCAACCAAAAGGGGATGCCCAAGGGATAAAAACCCTCTCAGCTAGAGAAGGGGCCACTCTTGCTGGCTCTCCCTGCCTCTCTTTTAGCTCACTCACTTTCTTGCCAGCTCCCTCTCCCTCACCAAGATCAGGTAGGGTAAACCTGAACGGGGTCATACACTGGACCAGCAGCATTAGCGTTGGAGACAGGACCGGGACATCGTCCACGGGTGGTGGAAAGGCCTGGATATCTGGGGAGAGACTTGAAATCATCTGTCTTTTCTGCATAATAAATTAACTTCACTTCATCTGAGTTTTGTATGTTAGTCTTTCATGCAATTCTCAAAAGCCCACTAGTACAGGAATTCCATTTGTGTGTTAACAGTTTGATCAAGTTATCACTATCACTATCACTATCTTCCCGTATATCATCAATTTGCTTGAGCGGGCACCAGTAACATCTCCATATGTCCTGTCACATGCTAGTGTAGCCCGAGGGCATCTGCCTGCTCCAGGAACATAAAGAGCCTCAAACCATTCCATCAGGTCATGGGAATGAGGTCTATAATTGTTACTGGTATTTGGCATGTCAAATACAACACGGGAGGCTTGCCAGGCTCTGCCGTGCGGGATGGGATACACTAGTAGTCACCTCAAAACTCAAGTAACTATTGATGAACTGTGCGGCTGCAAAGCTGCGGTTTTGTGAAATGGAAAGATGTTATTTTAAGAAAGTACCTAGTAGGCCAGAGAGATAATTCTGGCTAGCATGCTTGCTGCTTGCCTAGCACAGGACAATCCAGTTTCAATCCTAGCAACCCACCTGGTGCCCAAATAGAGGCAATGAGTTTTTGCCAATAATTTTTTGTTAAGTCCTTTCTAAGAAAAAAAGCAATTTGTGTGTTTGGGGGGTGGGGGGGAGGTGAGGCATACTTGGCAGAGAGCTCTCAGCAGATACCCCTGGCTTGATGTTTATGGGGTCACTCCTGGTAGTGCTTAGACATCAGACCTGAGCTTCCAGCATACAATGCATGCACTCTAGCCTGTTGAGCTACTGGCTGTAGTCTAGGAGATTTTTTCTGTGGTATTTATACTGTCTGAAAGAGTTAAGAATTCTGCAAAACAAGGGTCCAGGGATAGTAGAGCGGACAGGGATCATGCCTTGTACGAAGTCAACCTGAGTGCAATCACTGGCACAACATATGATCCCCTGAGCACAGCCGGGTAGCAAGTTAATAATAATAATGATAATAGCACAGAAATTTCTTGCACCCTTGATTCAACTTTTTTAAAATATTTTTTTGGTTTCTTGGCTACATCGAGCAGTGCTTAGGAGACCACATGTGGCACCAAGGTTTCAAACTAGAATCAGTCGCATGAAAGGCAGTACAGTACCTTAACTCCTGTTACAATCTCTCCAAACCCATCTTAAATGTAAACAATAAAGAAATGTTTTTTAAAATCCCATTTAAAAATGTGGCCTTTTAGGTCATACCTTACCCTAAATAAAAAGAATCCCATTTACAATCATGTCCAAAAAACCCACAAATATCTAAGTACTGACTTAACAAAAAAACTGAACAATTTATTTAGTGTAAACTATAAATCACTATAAATATATTTTTAAAGATATTTAAAACAAAAGAAAATGTAAACATTTCTAGTTCATAAAAAATAAAACTTATACTGAACCATAAAATACACAAAATAACATCAGTTTTAAATGGGTCTGTCTGGTTATCAAGTTATCAGTAAACTTTCATTTTCTGGTACTCAGGGGCTATTCCTGGCTCAGGGTGCATG
Organism: Cryptotis parvus; assembly: GCA_021461705.1. NCBI lineage: Eukaryota > Metazoa > Chordata > Mammalia > Eulipotyphla > Soricidae > Cryptotis > Cryptotis parvus. The sequence goes on from JAJIBD010034966.1 coordinate 23,658, forward strand.
CACTCAGCCCATGGGACTTTCTCTCCACTGGAGTCAGACTCAAGCATGCATGTGTGGGTCTGAGAAATAGCAGGGAGGGCGTTTGCCTTGCACGCAGCAGACCAGATTTCAATCCCGGCATTCTGTAGTCCCATAGGGATCCTTGAGCACTTCCAGCAGTAATTCTGAGCGCAAAGCCCAGAGTAACTCCTGAGCACTGATGTGTGTGACCAAAAAGCCAAACAAACATGGATGTGTGGGGCCAGAGAGATAGTACAGTGGCTTGGGCACTTACCTTGCCCGTGGCTCATTCAGGCTTGATCCCCAGCACCCTATATGGTCACCTGAGCCCCACCGCTGTGATTCGTGTGGGTCTATTCCCGCTAAATCCCAGGTAACTATTCCCGGAGCATTGCCAGGTGTGGCCCCAAACCCAAATATATGAATATTATGGATGTGTTTCGGGAGAAGAGACACCACTCTTTCCTATAAACTCCTCCCGAGAGCCCCAGAAGCAGGATCACATCCTCTCTACTTAACCTGTGCGTCCAGTAGACGTTTAACAATTCATGCACCAAGAGTGATTTTCTACATGGCCACATGGAGCTGGAATGGGAACATTCAACTTCCCAGTGTGGCTAAGGAAGGGCTGGGGCAGAGGCCAGGCAGACAGAGGGCATGTAGGGAACAGCATTGCTTCTGGGTCTGAACCTGGGGGGGGGGGGGAGGAGAGGGATGGAGAGAGCGAGAGAGTGAGAGGAGAGAGAGAGAGAGAGAGTGTTGGGGTGGCTGGGGATTGGTAGGGACAATGTTATTGGACTCAGTTTCTGGTTTTGGCCATACCCTGTAATTCTAGGGACCATGCAGTGCTGGATTGAACTGGGGATTCCCTACAGCCATCATTTTTTTTTTTTTGGGTTGGTACTGACATACAAGACAGCTCTGATCTGCCTTATTTTGCTCTGGTCACTCAGGGGGACAGTGGCTTAGATTGGGGCTGGTGCCAAAGGAGAAATGGGGACTCAGGAAGAGCAGGGGATGACTGCTTCAATTTCTTTTTTTTTTTTTTCTTGGCCACACCCAGCTGTGCTCAGAGTCTCAGGGCAGAGCTCAGGGGTGCTGGGGATCAAACATAGGTCGGCTGCATGCTCAGAAAAGCTCTACCCACTTCGACCTCAAGTTTTGTTTTTAAAATTTGATGTATTTAGTGTGGGGGGCAGGGGGTTGTTGGGCCACCTCTGGGCTAAGGGTGTCCCCTGGTTGTGCTGAGGGGACTGTTTATAGTGCTGGGGACTGGAGCCAGGGTGTGTGGTAGATAGAAGATTGGAAAGTCAGGACATCAGGGAGGGCGCTTGTCTTGCACATGGCTGATGGGATGCAATCCCGGCATCCCACATGGGCCCTCCAAAACTTCCAGGAGTGATCTCTGAGGGCAGAGTGATCCCTAAACCGCATCCCCCAAACAAAAAAAATCCAAATACAAAGAACTGAGGGTGAAGCGCGGGCAGTAGCTCTGTGGGCTGGAGCTAGGCTCTGGGTGAGGGAGGCCAGGGATTGAGTCTTGCTAGCAGCAGCGAAGGGTGCAGCCCCAAACCAAAAGACAAGAATGAAATAAACACTTCCAGCGCTGAGGACCACAGGAGGGGCTGGCGGAGGGAGGGGATGGCGGGCACATGAAGTCACCGGAGTATCCCAGCAGAGCTAGTCGAACCACAGGAGCTCCAGCCGGTTGACATGCTGACTTGTCTCTCTAGCCCCGAGTTGACCACCTGACTTCTGTCTGCAGGGGGAGCCAGAGAAGGCACAGCACAGTTCAAGCTGCATTTCCCTGTCGCGTTTCCCAGCAGGCATGCAGACCGGGAAGCAGGAGCGCCTGCTGGTGCTGCTCCTCGTGAGAGTCTGGCCACACCCAAAGGCTCCATTGCATCGGCCGAGCTGACAGGGAGAGCCACGGCCCCAGCAGGAGTGTGGGATGCACCAGACCCTTCCCCAGAGGAGCTTCCCCAACCTTGGGAGAGCTGGGAGCACCTGGTGTGGATGCAGGTGAGCCCATCTCAACACCTATTTTCATTTCTTGCTTTGTGCTCAGGCCTCATTCTTGGCTCTGTGCTCAGGGATCATTCCTGACAGGGTTTGGGGGGTCCCTAAAGGGGTCCTGGGATCAGCAAGAAGCTGGTTCCAATGATTATGTGTTAGGGCTGGAGATAGTATAGCGGGGTGGGGTGCTTACCAGGCATGCAGCCGACTCAGGTTGGATTCCCAGCACCCCACCCCTGCCAGGAGTAAGTCCTAAGCACCTCTGGTGTCACTGCCCCGCCCCTTGCCAAAAAAAAAAAAGATTGTGTTGTTTTGCTTTGAAAGTGTGTGTGTTTGTGGAATGTTTGTGAGTATGCACTCCTCACACCCAGCGCTTCCTGCATGCAATGCACTGTGCTCTAACCCTTTGCGCTCTCTGTCTCTCTGTCTCTGTCTCTGTCTCCTCTCTCCTCTCTCTCTCTCTCTCTCTCTCTCTCTCTCTCTCTCTCTCTCTCTCTCTCTCGTCCTTTATCTTGCCTTTTTGCCGCTCTAGTGCTGGGATTTGAACCCAGGCCCTCACACATCAAGGCAGCTGAGTCCCAGCACAGCTGATTTTTTTGTTTTTGGGCCACACCCAGAGGAAAACTCTTCCTGACAATGCCGGGGGGGAGGAGGTCATGGCTGGGATGCCGCTTCCAGATGACTCTGCAGTGCTGGAAGAAAGCCCAGGGCAGGCAGGAGCAGGTAGTTGGGGACAAGGTCACCTGGACTGGGGAAGAGCTGGCAAGCGGGGAGTGTCCCAGACACCAGCAGAAGCCGGAGGCCGTGGTGGACAGAGCGAGAAGAGATGCGTTCGGAAAGGACACTTTATTGATGGGGACTCCGTTGCCTCCTCATTCGAGCGGCTTCACTGGGCACTGCAGACCTCCCCCAGTGGGCAGTCTGGACATGCCCGGTCCTGGCAGTCACATCAGAACACATCACAGCTCACGACACCCGTCTGGATGATCGTCCACGATGCCCAAGTCCCAGCTGGAACCTGTCCACGATGCGAGTCCCAGCTGTGAGGTGGGACAGTCTGGCTGTGCACTGAGCCCCCTGCACGGCCCCTTTGGGGTGACCGTCCCACCCCACCCCTCCTAATAGGATTTCTTATTGCAAGTGAAACCTCTAGAAGGTAGAGCTGTACAAAAAAAAATCTAAAGAATTTTATTTTCAGAGCAGCAACCAGATACTGCTTTAGTTCATTACAATTTTTCTTTCTCAAAAATACATTCCTAAATATACAAACTATACAATCTTGTCATTTTAATGCTGGTTTCGTTCTCTCTGTATGTTTTAATAATAATAAAATCCAAACTAAAAAAAAAATTCCATTCATCTTCAAACCAACAGGGTCACTAGGGAGAGGGATGCAGGTAACCAGGTACCTTCATATCACACCACATAAATAAGGGTTGCCTCAGTCTCTACTCCGGCCTAGCATTGGAACGGAGCGATGTTTTGCTGTGGTCAGGCGTCGTGTGCAGATAGGGTGGGGACGTTCAGCCGTGGCCGGGTGAAAAATGCCATCTTCTCCCTGGAAAACCAGCACATCTGTTGGCGTGTCCACTTGCAGCCTGGGGGTGTCTGTCTGTGCGCAGCAGGACACAGGGTCCCTCCCTGCCCTCTTCTCTCCAGCAGCAGCCCGTACCTCTCTCTCCACTCCTGACAACTCCCAGACATTGCCAAGTGCTCCCCTGGGGAGTGGACTCTGATACTTTGCAGCTGGAAGACCTTTATCATTAATCTTGTTAATATTTGTGGCCACACCTAGCAATGATGCTCAGGGGGTTACTCCTGTTTCTGTCCTTGGCACTCCTGGCAGTGCTCCAAGAACACGTGGGGCCTGGCATCATAGCTGGTCTCCGGGCGACAGGGGATCAGGCGCACGTGCGCATCTTTCTGAATCCCTGGCATCACTCAGGGTCCCCCAAGTAAGTGCCAGGAGTGATCCGTGAGCACAGAGTCAGGAGTAAACTCTAAACAAAGTGCGTGGCCCCAACTCCCCCCACCAAGAAACAAACATATAGGGGCCAGAGCAACAGCACAGTGGGTAAGGCATTTGCCTAGCACACAGCTGACCCGGGTTTGATCACCGTTTCCTATAGTCCCCTGAGCACCGCCAGGAGTAATTCCTGAGTGAAGAGCCAGGAGTAACCCCTGAGCGTCACCGGTATGACCCCAAAGCAAAAAAAAAAAAAAAAAAATCCAAACAAATATATATATATAAACAAGGGTCAAGTCCATATATATATAAAAACAGATTTCCCCGCATATATATTTGTGTGTATATATATGTGTGTATGTATATATACATACACACATATTTCATATGTATGAATATTTCATATACATTACATACATTTCATATATATACATATATATTTCATATATACATATATTTCATATACACATATATTTTATATATATTTCATTACATATATATTCATATATACACATATATTTCATATATATGTATATATTTACACACGCCAAAACATGTACTCAGCCCAGTGACCTATCTCTGGCACTAAAAACCATTTATTTTCTTGGGGGCTGTGGGGAGAGCAGGGAGACAGACACACAGACACACACACACACACACACACACACACACACACACACACACACACACACACACACACACACACACACACACACACACACACACACACACACACACACACAC